>BRDA01004696.1:5511-17706 GCA_036984385.1 Crenuchus spilurus
GTTGTAAACTAGTGATGTAGACTAAACACAGCCACACGTCATCAGCTCAGAAGTGCTCCAGAGTGCAGAATCTGTTCAATCAGAGTGAGACAATGTCGGCACCCTTTTACATCTTTTGACATGTCATTTTTGGCTGAACAACACTTGTCACTTGGGCCATAAATTGGTTGTTGGATATTCACTTAAAGGATTAAGAAGTTGAATTGTTTATAGGTATATTACGTATTTCTCATACAGCATAAACATTCATATTCTTACTTTCTGCAGGTTCAAATGAAGGGTATGTTGCAGTTGTTCATCCTTCCCAACACCCTGTTGCACTCTACGTCACTTTACCAACAGGTACATATCTGACTTGGTCTTACACACTATAAAACCTCCAGCTCACAGAGTCCAGCAGAATGACGATGCACTTAAATGAAGCTGAAGAATTGAGGTTTTGACTGTTTTCACTCATATATATGCCACGTCCTCTTCTCTCAGTTGCAATATGCCTGGTTTTGTTTGGCGTCGTGCTGCTGTGGCGACACTGGAGACAGAAGAACACCAACACCATCCACTTTGAAAACCCCGTCTATCAGAAGACAACAGAAGACCAGGTGCACATCTACAGAAGCAACAGCCAAGAGGGCTACATCTACCCATCGGTAAGACATCATTACTGCCTCATATTAACACTGAGGCTCAGCAAAAGCAGCAGCTTTCCTGCTCTGGTTTGGATAAGAGGTTAACATCATAGTGCGGCATGAAGGTTGAGCAAATGACTTTTCTGTTATGCAACATTGGCCAAATCACTTCAGCTGAAAAAAATAAACAGCTGGAAAAAAATCCGAATATTATGATCACTCCCAGTTTGGAATTAACTCAGTCCAGGACATCACAGATGTCATGTGACAGAGTTTACTGCATGTATAAATAAGTGAGGACACCAGTCAGTTGTAGCAGAATGTAGAACCATCATCATAGACAAAGGATATGCTAGGGTACCATTCATTTACCCCACAGTCCACTGATGCCAGACATTGATGGTACAGAGCTATCAACACACCACAGTCACAGAGGTGTCAGGGATCACCACTGAGTCTGGGAAGCAGACACATGGTTAAGGTGGTCATAATATTCGGACATGACTGTGTATTCCTCTTCATGATGTACTAGTGCATTTCCAAATAATAGAATATAATGAAAAAGTTCATTTGTGTCCACATTTGAATGAAAAAAAGTAAACAGTCATATATTTTATATTCATTACACAGAACGTGACACGTTTCAGAGTTTTCATGTTAATTCTGTTTGAATAGTAATTTACTGAAACTCCAAATGAAATATTCTAATAATCTGAGATTCTGGATTTCTGATTTTAATGAGCTACAAGCCAAACTGATCAACGTCAGTGTGATTAATATAGATTAATTAGAGTAGCTTAATTACACTGAGTTGTGGGAAATAACATTAAGTTATATCAACTTCACATATCTGTTACAGACTTTTTTTAAGAACAGATTGCCTTCTTTATGTTTTTTTCTGTCATTTGATTCCTCTACTCATCTCTTTCTCCGTTTCTCTCAGCAACAGATGCTAAGTCTGGATGACGAGGACGACATGGCGTGACAGTTCCCTCAGCCATGCATAAACGGCCCTGTGAGAAGTCAAATCTGAACTGAAGAGTGGGGAGGCGCTCGGTGATCATTTTAGATGCTTCTCACAGACTTCAAGCTTTCATTTCTGTGACACAAAGAAAAGGAACGTGAAGGAAAAATCCAGAACATGAAGCTTTTTTTCCCATATCTTGAGTAATGTCATCATCATGAAGCCATGTTTGGGATTCAGTTTAATGCATATTTTATTTTTTTGGGACCAAGCAGCTTTTCATGACTTGGGGAATGTCATTTTTTCCACCTTAATATGAAGATGCTCTACAATCCTTTCACACATCTTGAATGAAGACTGGATGCTGGTAAGACTTTTTTGAGAAGCTCTGCACAAGCTCTACATGATACATTCATAAGCGTTACGGAGCAGAAGACACTCAAAGGAAGGATTGTACAAAAGGTCATGGCAGTACCTTTGTTTAGGCCATGTTCTTGGGTGGACATGTAAAAGACTGCAGCTGATCACTTGGTAACGTGTACGGTCACTTATGAATGTACATTGTCCAGTATAGCATTGTCCTCAGGGCTTTACACTAAAGTGTTACCCACTATATTACATATTTATGGCTTGTCAGTAATATTTGGTTATATTTTCCTCTAAAATGAAGATTCAACACTCTTTACCTTGCACTACACATTGAATATGTTTGATATATTTTTATTTTTTGTTCACTTTTACTCATAACACTCATACCTTGCAGTAGATCACGATTACTTGATGGCCATCTACCTGAAGGTCACCATAACCAAGATGAACAGGACTAGCTTAGCAGCATCCAAAGGGACCTTGCACAGCAGAACTATTCAGGGAGAGAAAAATGAAGGCAGGTACAGCTTTGATAAGCTGATGTTTTGCACTTGAAGCGCACAGTCCGTTACCTCGGATGAAGAACGAAGATGAATCACTAGCTTTACGGTGTCTTCTAAGAACGACATGTTCTTTTGTTACCATTGTGCATTCAGATGTCTTGATGTGCCTGTACAATTCCATCCATAGCTTAGCTAGATAATGTGTCTTATCTCATTGTCTTAGTCGACACATGCCTTATGATGAGAAGATTACATGTTGCCTTAAAAGCTGTAGATCAAGCTTCTCCTCAGGTATCAAAACAGGCATTGTTCACTGTGTGACTGTCCTTACTCAGCCTGAAGTCTTTGAGATGTTTATTGATGGTGTTTTGATAAACCCAATGAAGAGTAGACATCTTTGAGATGTCTAGAGATGGTGTTTTGATAAACCTAATGAAGAGCAAACATCTTTGAGATGTCTAGAGATGGCATTTTGATCAATCTAATGAAGAGCAAACGTCTTTGAGATGTCTAGAGATGACGTTTTGATAAACCTAATGAAGAGCAAATGTCTTCGAGATGTCTAGAGATGGCATTTTGATAAACCCAATGAAGAGTAGACATCTTTGAGATGTCTAGAGATGGCGTTTTGATAAACCTAAAGAAGAGCAAACATCTTTGAGATGTCTAGAGGTGGACATGATTGGATGGATGGGCTGAGCAGGACAGAGAACGCCAGATGAGATTTAGTTGTGAGAGTGAATGAATGAAGAATTCCTAACCTAGAAAGTATGTAAGAAGTAGAGATGCACAGATGTGAGATTTTTAGGCCTGCTAGGATAACCAATAACAACTGTTTGTGGTCAATACTGATATCATACTGATAATTTAAACAGCGGATGTACATAATATAATGTAATGTAAAATTCACTCTATGTTTTAGACATCAGCAGCCATTACAGGGACTTGCAGAATGACCAGTAGGAGGCACTATGTTGTGTAGAAGATGGAGAATTCCCAAAGTTAGAAATCAATCATAAAATTGCAGTAGTTTACAAAATTATCTTTTGGAATTATGCTCCATGATTTCAATATTTGGCCAATAACAATCGTTTAGTTTTTCATTATGTATCGGCAAATAATATCGGCCACAGATATATCATACATCCCTAGCGGGACGTCATAAATGTAAAAGAGAAATGTGTAAATATCACCTCTGTAAATATCCTTCTGTGTGAGTGCTTTTCATTAAGTTTGTATATTTTAAACCTGAAACATTTGTAAATAATATAAACATGCTTTATTTATTGTGTATCTATACAAATGTGTGGTTTTGTATTCTAGTCTCTCTGTATGTGGAAGACACAAGACTGGTCTTTTGAGAATCCCAAAAGAAGTAGCCATGCACTATTATGATGAGCCATGTTAACCTCAGAAATGTTGTATAAATGACATCCAAGGACACTTCCATGGGAGAAAAAAAAATGGAAATCACAAATGTGAAAATTTACAAAAGAAGCTGTCATTTGTGCCTTTCAGTAACATGCTAACAGGTATAGAGGGTATGCACATGACATCACTGTGACATCACAATTACGATTCAGTATACTGTGATCTACCAACCAAGACGACATATCACAATCTTTTAAAACTAATTTTAGTTAAACTGTCAGCTGTGCAGCTTTACACTACTTGTTTCTGTTGGACTGGAAAAATCTAATGGATGAATGTAGATTACAACACTGTCACCTAGTGGTTGGAGGTTTAAACGCAACACAAAATGAAGCATGTAAAAACGTAAAATATTCTTTAAGAATCCATTTTTTTATATCATTTCAAAAAAACATTGGGATGATGTTCATTCATTCTCTGGCAGTCGTTTACCTACACAAATATAGCTACAACATTACTGAGTGGCAGTGTTAGCTATGAACAGAGTAGGCATAGTTAGCTTATGCCTCGAGTTTTACCAATAAAAGTTGTTAAAAGTTAAAATATTTGTCCAAACATGTCCACATACAATCAAAACTCCACTGTGTGTCTGTCACTGATGGTAATTTCACCAACAAATCCCACCTTCAAGTACACCTTCAAGCCTTTTGACTATAGAAGTCAGGTCCTTATAAATAGGAAACCAGATTCCTTGACACATGTTAATGTGTATGGATCACAGGTTCTTTAGTACATTGGATACATCACTGTTGAGTCCAGTTATAGATAATCTCTTGTTTTGTTCACCATTTCTTTTATTAAATACAGCCGTGTTGGAGCATGTTGTGCCACTCGTTCTGAGCGTATTCCATCAGGAAAGTGATGTCAAAGCATATCCTCTATTAGAGTGTGATGGGTTTATTGTCTATTCAAAATATAAAAGTGATGCGTCCTGTGGGTTGACTACAGAAAACTGAAATACCAATGTTTACTTGCTCGGCCGTTGTGCTTGATATTCTATTTCTGATGAAGGAAAGGATGCAAAATGAGAACTGACGTATGTTTATTTGTTGCTTTATCAAATAAATATTTGAATGTTTTAAATGAAATGTCTGCGTTTATTGAATAAGTATGGGTTTTTACTTGCTGCAACTTCCAAACTTTCTTTTGGTTGCTTGAAATATGCATGAAACTAAATTGCACTTATACTTTACAATGTAAAGTGGCCCTAAAAGTGAGTTTTGATAGTTGCATGACACTGTAAAGCCAGTCTTAGCCTTTAAGATTATTCAGAAATGGTTAGGAGTCACCTCAAAAACCACCAGTGGTCAGCATCCACATGCAGCTAGCTTAGCTTCAGTGAGTATGCATGCTAGGTTGTACCCTTGCTATGCTGCCATAGGAGGATGCAGGCCTGGGATTCAAAGGGTTAATATCTTCACACTGTCCTACTGCACAAATGGAGAAAAATATGCTATAGTTTCAGACACTTCACATCATGATGTTTTGCCTTCAAGGTGAAAATCCACCACTGAGTTGGAGTTTGAGGGATTCAGTAAATGACAGTCTGGTGTGAAATGCTGGAGGAAACCCCTGTAGACACGGGGAGAACATAAAAACTCCACCCAGAGGGGGACTAAACCCAAGATCTCAGTGTTGAGGGGCAAATATGATAACCACCAAGCCACTGTGCTGCCTCATACTACTGCAGTAAAAAGGTAACACCGCTGATTTTACAGTTAAGGTTGGAGGTTGATTACACTACAATAGTCTCTGTATCTGTGTGTGTTTCCTCTGGGGTCTCTGTTTTCCTCCCAAAAATCTCACAGAATGTAAAAGCGGGATCTATTGTAACATAGGTAATACAGTAAAATTATAATAAGCAAAGTTTATTGTAGATACAGTGGATGTTTACAGTGTATGTCTGTTTTTCCACAGTGATATACTGTAAACAGATCAGTTTTTGAATGTGAGATTTACGGTTGCCAAACAAAATGCATTCTATAATGTTTTATATATTGCAACTGTAAATTTTATGGTGAAATTCTGGCAACCACAGCCACCAGTATTTTACTGTATTTTTACAGTATTTTCCACTCGCTTAACAGAAACTGTACCACACAAAGGTCTTAATGTTTCAACACAATCACATATTGTTATAGAAATGCCACTGAAACAGATCACTTCCTATTAAACCTCTTTAGTTCCTGGCTGCATGCTGCTTAACAGCATTCATACTGATGGATGTATGCTGACCACTAAGTAGCAAAGAAACTCCAAAGCCCACAGAGATGCATGCCAAGCAACCTCCTACTCTTCAATCTTGTCTTGTTTGCTCTCCATTCATTATACAGTATATGTATATGGCTCAGATGATGATTGTAGAGGCAAACTATCAAGAATGATTTGTTTTGGTCTATTCTTCATTTTCAGGTCTAACATATAATGACATCTCAAAATTCTGTATTACATATAAAACACAAGATTTCTGGTTAAATAAAACAATGTGTGCATCACAATGCCTGGTTAAAATTATTATTTATATATTTATTAACATTTTTTTTATATTTAAATGCTTGAGTAAGTTTAAAAGTTTTCGAGTTTATACATTTACACGCAGTTACATTTTAGATGATGATACAGAACTCTTCTGTACATACTTTTTCTGTACTTTGTCCACATTTTACTGACCTGATGTTGTGCAATAATCTGTCTATCAGGACACAGGTTCAGTATGTGTCTGACTCCTCAGCTGGCATGCAGTCAGACCAGAAACTGCACAAAAGAAAAGAGCTTTCAGGTGCAGTGAAGTTTCATTTATGACTAGGCTTCATAGCAAAAAAAAAAAAATCAGTCTGGTCAGTTGTTCTGAGAAATGGTCGCCCAATATTCAGATCTGATGACTCCAGCTGCCCTTTACAACAGACGTAAAGGAAAAGTCTGGAACAAGTCCACTATAGAATTTCAAGGTAGAATCAAAATAAAAATCATCAGAATCCAAAAACTAGTTATAATAATAATAATAATAATAATAATAATAATAATAATAATAATTATTATTATTATTATTATTATTATTATTATTATTATTATTATTATTATTATTATTATTATTCCCTAGAGATGAGAAATGCTTCTATTATTTCTGTATAATAATAATAATAATAATAATAATAATAATAATAATAATAATAATAATTATTATTATTATTATTATTATTATTCCCTAGAGATGAGAAATGCTTCTATTATTTCTGTATAATGGGACACCTATGAAGTAGATCCAGTTAAAAAGTTGTTCTATATCAGTGCTCTGGAAAAGTTGAATGGTAATCTTAGCTGCCATAGCAAAATATCTGCAAACTGTGACAGAACAGCTACAACAATAGCCAATAACAAACTTACAAAAATTGACAATTTTGGGATGTTTAGATGACTTTTTGTACACCTGAATACACAAACTGGCCTAAAAGTGGTAACCGGGGTATAAGCAGCATTACAACTTTCAAGAGATTTGGTGTTTTGTTATTACTAACCTTGTAAAGCTGCTTTGTGACATCAGTTGTAAAAAGCGCTTTATAAATAAATTTGATTTGATTTGAATTGAAGGTGTCCTTCACATCAGCACACATACCAGCTTCACATTGGCGAGTGCTTTGCCTGCACCTTGTTCATTCATTTTGTTCAATAGAATAGCTGAGTGCCTTTTTACTCTTATTATTATTACAAATTTCTATTTTTATATGTTTTTTATTTGTATTTTGAAACCTATTGGCGACCTGTCCTGGGCTTAGTTAAATAGTGTAATGCCCTGCCCTGCCCCCAGTGAGGGGGTGGGGGACTAACCACAACCCTGAAAAGGATTAAGCAGGTGTGATAATGGATGGATGGATGGATTTTGAAACCTGAATTGATTTATTTTCAAATGCCTGTGCTACACTTCCTGTAAAGTTCCATGCAAAATGTAAAACAATTTTATATCATATTGCATATAAAAATTTCATTTCTAAGCAAATGAGGTAAGTGTACATAATAATAATAATAATAATAATAATAATAATAATAATAATAATAATAATAATAATCATTGTAATCATAGCATCAGGGAGTTATTACTCTTTTTTTGGAGAATCGACTAGCACATGTCAAGTCCACGAGTCTCAGCTCTGCTTGCTTACAAAGAACTTTTTCTTTCAAATTTTTTTCTGAGTAAAGTTCACTGATAGACATCAAAACTGAATTCATCACAGTGTTCTGTGGACAGTGGCTCCGTCCTGTCTGGTCAGCATTCCACTCCCAGGTGTGGTGTTCTGTACCTGCAGCACCATTGTGGGCACCTTTCTTCTAACATTAAGATGTCATCACAACACGTTCCTGCTAATCGGAGGCTTCAGAAACGCACTTACAAATGGTCCACCAAATCATAGTCATGTGTCTTTATACTCACATGTATCAGCTCAGACATGCGTTTGCTTCTGTAGTTTGGAACTGGACCTGATAAACAGTAGAACTCAATAGTCACCTAAAACTGCCTGGTGTTTATTGTCAAAATACACCACCAAACCTTCTTTCAGCTTCCTCAAACCTCATCCAGATCTTTAATGAAGACCTCACAGACTTGTGGATGTGGTTTAGGACTTAGGATGACTTACTGTGAGCTTTAAAAATGGATACTAGCATTCAGCTGTTTTTGTTGTATTTTAAAACTCACAGTAAGTCCTAAATCACATCGACTAGTTTGTGAGACCTTCATTAAGATGTAGATGCACTTTCAGAGGGTTGAGAGAAGTTTTGGTGATGTAGTTTGACAGAAAGGACTTTTTAGGTGACTATTGTGATATTGCAGATTTAATTCTGAATTACAGAAGCAAAATTTGGACTCCAAACATTTTTGACAACATTTGGTGTAACTGGGCATAATAATAATAATAATAATAATAATAATAATAATAATAATAATAATAATAATAATAATAATAATAATAATAATAGTTGTTGTTGTTGTTGTTATTTTTATATTATTATTTATTTTATTGAGTTTACATCTGTATTTTTATGCACTTTTCTACTTTGTATTTTGTAACCTTCTGAGCAAAGCTGAACTGAAATGTAATAATAAAATGAATGAATGAATGCATTTACTACGTGTGGAAATGCATTGAAATAAATTGACTGCATAACTTATTTTCAGTATTCCTGTTGTACACTGTTATTATTTTACCAGGTGTGTGTTTAATGTACTTGGTTTATTATTCTGATTATTGCTGTTATTATCTTAAGCTGTTCCACTCAATTTGCATATTCTAATGCCCTTTCCTGTCATTGGCTGGTGTCATCGCCTTTGAATGTCACACCACTCTGGGCAGGTGATTTGGAAGGTGCGGTTTCATCACTATGACGATGACTCACCTAGGATGACCTTCAGATTCCAAAGCTGAAACATCAGCTCCCAGTTCCGGTTCTGTCACTAATGAGTAACCAATCCAGTCTTGGCAGAACAGCCAGGGGCCAAATCATCTAACACAGTGGACTGGCTGTGATATAAAGAAGCTCTGGATGAAACATTACTGTGAGTGAATGTTGTACATATGGATATTCCCAGGACAGTCTGTTCTCCATGCTGGAGCTTCTTCACAAGTTTACAGTTGCTAATGGAGTGTTGATGCTTGTTCCCTGAGGCTGTGCCTGGACCCAGGGGCATGTAACCTGACTCCCTCACTACTGAGCGTGACTCAGGTTGGGTTTCAGTGCCTCTGAAATGTTAATGATGGTTTCTATAGTGCCACAACTAACAAACCCAAATTAGCAAGTCAATGTCTATTGTAGGAAGTTCATTATGGCTGTTTTTTTCTATCTATCTGTCTGTCTGTCTGTCTGTCCGTCCGTCCGTCCTTCCGTCCGTCCGTCCGTCCGTCCGTCTGTCCGTCCATCCATCCATCCATCCATCTATCCATCCATCCAAGGTTCGATTTGGGAAGGGATTAAATGGGATTCCAACCTACTAGTAAAATAAACGAAATAAAAACCACATCAAAACCATAAATAACTACATGTTTTAAGTATGTATGTGATGAACATGCACAATAACATGTAATATATAAAATATGTTTGGTGAAATGAGCTTCCTGGTTCATTCTCTCTCTTTTCTGAGGTGACAGAAATATCACCCACTCAGAGAATCATCAGCAAATCACTGACCTGCTGACACAAGATATCTGCATAGCAACAGAAATTTAGCCAATCAGCGTCTTTGAATCTGCAGCCAATCACTGACCTGCTGACACAAGATACTCACATAGTCAACCAGCATTCTCAAATCTTTTGTTTACAGGGCTTCATTTATCACCACACCAGAGTCAGTCAGTGGTTATAGGAACATCTGACATTATTGACATGTAATACAGACTCTAGAATTGTCTAATATTTAGTATTAATTGTGTTTTCGCTCATTTCATTGTATATGTTTCTTAACCAGGCTCAGTTGGTTATGATATAAACTGTACTTTATATCTTTGCACATTTACATGCAACTAATGACAGTTTTCATGAACTATTAGTCTGTTGATTTCTAAGGCCAATTAAATAGTTATTGACTTTTTCACAGAGCTCTAATATTGTGCAGTTTGTGTTAAATGATATTGGAATGGTTGCAGATACTGACTGAATATGACTCAAACAGCCCCACCTACTATATTTTTCACCAGCCGCCACTGTGTACAGTGGATTTGTGAAACCGTTACAATGTTTTATATTTCTGCATAAATTTTACTCTAAACTTCATCAGACGTTCTAAAAGCAGACGAAGACAACAAAATCAAACAAATAAGACAAAAATATTAGACATGATCAGCTGTTTATTGAGGAAAATGATTCAATATGACATGTCTGTGAGTGGCAAAAGTATGTGAAACAGTTTTTTTGTCTCATTTGATTGATTTTTTAAATGTGTTTTTATAACTATCTGGTGAAATTTTAGATACAGTTTATTCAGAAATTAAGAAAGTTCTAAATGATTCACAAACTTTCCAAGCACCACTGTATCTATTACTGATCTATAGATAAGGTCTTCAAACCAAATAACATTTCACATGTTAGTTATTATTGTTAGTATAGACATTAGAGGGCAATTTGAGCACTTCCCACTGGAGCATCTGGTATCACTTCCTTATGAGAAATTGCCTGAGACAAAAAGGAGATATTTGATACTTCTCACCATTCATGACAAACTGAGAATATGTGTATAGTCTTGAATGAGAAATGTTTGGTCTCTATTGAGAATCCAAATCTTCAACAACATGAATGTCACCTGAGCGCAGTGTGAGACTTTCAGGAGGAGACATGTGTGAGATTACTGAGGTCTTTGATAAAAACATCTCCTGATTCTTATTTTTTCTTTCATTTTTTTACTGTACATTATAACTTAGTACCATGTGTCAGCTGAGTTCTTCAACAACCATTTGAATACAGTATCTGAATTTATTCTGAGATAATATTGACCTAGATCAGAAGTCTCCGTCATAAACAGAACCAGAAACTTACCACATCTAACACAGCTGTCCAAACTCTCACAGGCTAAGTCTACATCAACGTTCTGTCATATCACTTATACAGGCATTTAGAGAAGATAAGCCTTTTCTTATTGCACAATTCAAACATTACTGTACTACAGTGCACATTGTACTGATGTTGAAACTGAGGTGGAGAGATGGAAAAATAAACTTGTCCAAAGCTTGACCTACAAGCATAAAAGCATGGAAGTGCACTATTGTTAAATACTGTTCAAAACCCATCAAAGTACTTTATGTCAAATCCAGGTTATTTACCCACCTGCCATTATTACTGAAGTTCTGCACATGAGTGTACATACTGTATGTGTGTAGAGTTAAGAAGAGCGTGAGTAAGTATTTAGTATAACTGTGATGTGTCTCTGTGACATTAGGGTAACATACTGTCAAAATCCTTATACTGTGCAGCACAATACACTAGATTATAGCAAAGTAAATATAAGGTAAATCTACAGTAAATATACAGTATAGATACTGTAAAGAAACAGTAATTGTATAGTAAATACCCATTACATATACACTACACATCAAAAGTTTTAGAACACCCAATTTGTCAACTCTGAAATGAAAGCATATGAGTTAAAGAAGACATCAGTGAATGAGTTTATAGACCAAAATGTATCTATACTTTGAACACAAAGTAGCACCTTTGTCAGATATACAGTAACAGCTGAACACACTCGTGACATTCTTTCTACAATAGACATCAAACATTCTTCAGACAGTTCTTCACTAATCTGCTGCAGAACGTCACATAA
>BRDA01004697.1:0-17542 GCA_036984385.1 Crenuchus spilurus
GTATCATTATCTTAGGTGTTTAGATTAAATAGATCACAAACACGTCTAACTGGAGCCATAAGACACACATACAGCCTCCGTTTCATTTTAATTGTATGTATTGATATTTATTAGTACTCTTATTGGTACTTGGTATCGGCAAGTACTTAAATGTAAGTACTTGTACTCGTACTCGGTTTTAAAAAATGTGGTATCGGTGCATCCCTAGTAAGAAGCTTGTTGATGGTTATAGGAAGCGATTGATTTCAGTCATTTTTCCAAAGGGTGTGCAACCAAATATTAAGTTGAGGGTGCCAATAATTTTGTCCAGTCCATTTTTGGAGTCTTGTGTGAAATTGTCAAATTTGCCTTTTTTACCTCTGTTTTTTGTGTTGTTCCAATACACACAAAGGAAATAAACATGTGTATGACAAAACATGTGTAATTGCAATAATTTTCTGGGAGAAATACTTCATTTTCTGGAAAAAAATTCAGGGGTGCCAAAACTTTCGGCCATGACTGTATCTAGCTGGTTATGTGTAAATATAAAATGGTTGACCTCAGCTCAAATTTGTGAGAGGTGGGGGTGTGGCTAAAAGTCAATAAACGGATCCCTATCCTGAACCAGTTGTAAAATTTCATCTTTTCAGAGCCAGACTGGCAAACTGACTGGGTTTAAATTTTTCACAGTTTGTGGGTTGGTAGGCCGTAAACAAAAATTAATCTTGTTGCACAACTTACTAATGAGATTCAATATGAACATGCTAGAGTGGATAGTTGCTTCAGTGTTCAACTAATGCAATTACATTAGATGACAATTAATAGAATGTGCTTCTTTATAATTAATTATCACACCTCCATGAGCATTTTAACATGTTTGCATTGCAATATAATGTCACAATGCATTGGTACAGCCCTGTAAGGCGCACACAGATTCACACTCAACATATGGAAAGAGGCAACACTGAAGCTCACCTGAACATGATGTAGCCCAGTCGATCCACAGTGAGTGAATCCGTGGCAAGAAGAGCTGGATAAAACACGGCAGTTGGGGGCAGGATGACCAAGGGCAAGCCATATTTAACAAACATATCACACACCTAGAAACAAAAGAGCAACACACCAGCATTTATATTATGAGTATAATAATGGCTAAAAATTCCAGTTAGTATTTGAAGATCTCGACCAAATCTCGACCTACCGTCTCATAGAAGGTGAGTGTTTGGTTGAGGAGCAGGATGTGACAGTTCTCGAGCCGTATTCCCTCAGCAGCCAGACGTCCCACAAACCGCACAAGCTCTATGACTGTATCCATGAACCCAGACAGGGTCATAGTCCTGGAGAAGAGTAAAAGTATTTGGATAACCGTTTATGATCTTTCAAATAAGTGACAGGTTTTTGTAAGGAGTGAAGTATGACACTAAATTCATGCTCTCTCAGTTAAGAAATGTAATTTAAACCAGATGCACCTGTCATTGCTGTACGTGCAGCCCTTAGACACAAAAGCCCAAAGCATAACTGAAATAAGGAGATCACATTGATGCATGGCCTATTAAAGCAGTTAAATATGGTTTTGCCCTTGATTTTAAATCCACCTTCCACAGTGCACCTCAGAAATGCAATAAAAATAACCAAATCTGCAGGCAATGCACTGAGGTAAGGGAAACATCCAACACACGTCATTACACACTATTCTTCAGAGCACAGACACAGAAAGTGCAGACAGGGCATGACCCTCGGTGCCCGACTTCAATATTTTTTCTGAATTAACATTACCTCTGAGGTAACACCAGCCATGAATATAAGGCTTTAAAGAACAACTGGGCAGAAGTCTCACATATTGCTGAATATATTTAGTTCTTTTTGTCCATAATTTCATTCAGAAAGGTAAACGGTCATTTATTTTAGGTTTATTACATGCAAAGTTACAAATTTCAAGGCTTTGTTGCCTTAATGATGATCAGGATGGCTTACAGCTTATGAAAATCTGAATATTAATGTAAATTACCAGGGGTGTGTATCTGTCCAATAAATGACAATCCGATATGCATCTCGATTCATGCGGTACGATACGATTCAGAAACGATATATTTTCAATTGGACCGATACGGTTCAATTCAGTACGATTTCGATACGATTTGGTCCAGTATAATAGTGTAGGAAATAATAATAATACAAAGTTACTTGTTTAAAATAGATCATTTTACATTGAGTCAACATAAGTTAAGACTAAAAATGTGTTTTTGCTTTCAGACAGATAGATTAATGAAATACTAGAGAACTAGTATAGCTGTATTTGACATGTGAATTCAGAAACAGTAAAATACTGAGGCATTGGGATGTGGTACCGGGGCTCCAATGTTTTAAACAAGTCCCCAAAACCCTCATTCTCCACCACACAAAAAAATATCCAGCCCAAAGTCAGTCTTAAACCCGCCCTTCAGAAGCTTAAACTGGCACAAAATATATGTCTGTCACCCGTTTGAAGCAAATGGCAAAACAACTATGAGTGTATGAATTTATTATCAGTCCATCAAACCTTTTTCTTTCGGTAATTTTTTAACAGTAGCAAAAATTGGCGTGAAAACCGCGTACCTGGCAACTCTGGTGACGAGATGTGACTGTGACGAATATCGCGACAGTTAGTCAGAGGGAGAGAGAGAAAAGCAGAGCGAGCAGCAGGAGCGTATATCAGCAACGACAAACCGATCGACAGCTATTTAATCGGGCCATCGGCCGGTTTATGCTACAGATAGAGTGATTCAGGGGTCCATGTACTGATGTATTCACATCATTTAAGTCAAAATCGGTGTTCCGATCCAAATCGGTTATTTTTTACACCCCTATAAATGACTATTTAAACAGTGTAAACATTGTGCATCTCTCAGGCTACGACTGCCACATTCCTAATTTCAGGCCACTCCTGAACCAGACACAGAAGTTTGTTTTGGTCCAAAAGTCCTAATTTTAGAAGAAAGTCAATTTTGCATTCATTTGTAGATCAATGTTCTAGAGCAGGGATACTCATTGCGTGGCTCGCGAGCCACATGCGGCTCGCCGTGCTTTGTTGGTGGCTCTCGTGACCGGTTACGAAAGTACGCCAGCACAGCCAAAGTATTTTAAAAGCATGCTAGAGACATATGCTGTAATGCGCTTTACATTCCAAGCACTTGCCCTCTCATTTTTCCCTCAATTAAAGTTGGTTCCAAATGGGGGATACTGTGGAACCTGGCAACACAGGCACTGTTTCCAACAGCAGGCTGCACGAGACTCTGCTGTTGCCAGGTTCACGGTTTAACACTTATAAAAGAACTAATAAAACACTCATGTTACCATATTATTAATGACTTTAAGATAAACAGCAATAATCATAATAAATCCCTTATAAACAAAATACTAAGTCGTACACTCGTACACAGTTGTTTTGCCATTCGCTTCAAACGTGTGACAGACATATTCTGGGCTAGTTTAAGCTTATAAAGGGCGGGTTTTAGACTGACTTTAGGCTGGATATTTTAGTTGGACCTGGCAACCCTGCAGCATAAGCTAGCTAGAGCAATATATTCAGTGCGGTTTAGTCCATAGGTGGGTTGTTTATTTTTTACATTATTTAATTGACTTGGGGTGATATTGTGGCTCTCTCCTTGACTTTGATCTGTCAATATGGCTCTTTTGAAAAAAATAGTGAGGATCACTGCTCTAGAGCATTGGAGGTGATGGTTTGGGGAGTAATGTCACCTGTTTGTGTTGATCCACTGTGTTTCATTAAGTCCAGAGTCGATGCATCTGTCTACCAGATTTTAGAGCACTTCATGCTTCCATCTACTGACAAGCATAACGTTGATGCCAGTTTCCTTTTCCAGCAGGACTTGGCACCTGCCCACAGTGTCCAAACTACAACCAAATGGTTTGCTGTCCACAACATTTCTGTGCTTGATTGGTCAGGCAGTTCATGAGCTATAAGCTATACTGCTCAACATTTTAAAGACTTTAAATGTCACTTCATTTTTAACTTAATTGGTGAACAAAAATGCACTTCCACGATATTCCACAATACTAGGATGGCACCAAATTATTCTAAAATCATTTAGTTCCCATTTCACAAGAGGGCTCCATAAAGACCAGTACACTGTGAAGTCAAATTGTGTTAGTTATGCTCACAGGGTGCCATTGCTGTTGAGGCTGATGTCTAGACCATCCTCCAGAGCATTGACAGAATGCCAGGTCAGCCACTTCACAAGCATGTTGTTGAGACACTCAATGATGCTACACTATAGGAAAGGACAACAAAGCAAATTAGACTCAAATAAAAGCTGGAGAAGAATCAAAAGCTCCCTGATGAGAAAAATGTTACATCCTCATTATTGACAACACTAATTAACATCACAACAGACATGCATGTATATATACACACAGTCTGGCATCTGAACAAATGATGGCAGTAGGTCTGCCAACACACATGCAGTCAGAAAATAAATGGGAAAGAAACAGAAACACTTACCTTAAAGAACACAGATGATGTGAAGTAGAGTTGCATCAGCGGCTCAAAGACAAGAATTTTGATATCTGCAGATATTGGACAGAGAATGTAACCCAGCTGTTCAAACAATAATATATTTACAGATGGCAAACTACAGCTAAACATGTATTTGGAGTCAGAGATCGACAGCAGTCAACACAGTCTTAAGAGACATTTGTACAGTTGCTCAGCATTTGTTCTATTTCAGTCAAGCACAACCACAAGCGCCCAGGCAGGGACATCGCTCATGCTGCACCACTGGCTCAAAAAATTATCTTTAAAAATTAAAAATGCCAAATTTCTGATGTCTTGGGAGTCATTACGAAGATTCTTTAAATACCCTGTTGTTGAGGCAGCATAAAGAAAGTTATTCAAGTTATTAAAAGGCTTTAAAATTATCCGAACTCCTAGAGCTGGGCGATATGGCCAAAAATGTTATCACGATAAACTTTTCTATATGGATCAATCTCGATAATTATCACGATATTACATTTTCTAACACTGTCAGAGTTTTAAACAACATCTTTCTAAAAACATCAGACTAAATACATGAAATGTTACTATTTAAAATATTAAAATGTTTATTGCCAGAACATAATATTGTAGCGTCCGGCTGGACGCGTTGAAAGGATGGACGAGAAAGACGTTTACAGTCGTCACTTTATTGCTGAAACTTACAATGATTGCTGTCGGCAGCAGTCACTCTAAAATAACAACAGGCTAGAGAGCCAAGCTAACAGGCTAATGCTAGCACTCGGGCTGACGCGCGCACGCACAAACAGCAAGCCCTCCCCCCCTCCTTCCCCCTCACACAAACAGATGAGCACACAGCGACCTCTCGCCCGGCCAATCACAGCTTGTCTTAAACACAACAGTGCATTTTGGCAGTGCTGGTGAGGAGGATCTAACAAGCAGCAGTATCAGACTTCTGAACTCAGCGTCAACCTGCTTAGACGTGAAATGGAAACGAACGTTAATGCTTATCGAATTCTATTGTTCCGCCTTATCATCGTCATCGAGGGAAAAATGATCGTTTTATAATATAATAATATAAGATAATAATAGGTATCGTTTTATCGCCCAGCAGTATGGTGAAGTCAACATAAATGGCTACATGTGACAAGCAGAGGACAGCAGGCTTTAGTAAAACACTCAAGTTGTCCTCACAGTGGCTGTGCATCAGGGGGATGTGACTGAGCAGATCCAAGATGTGAGTCCGATGAAACGAGCCATCCCACAGACTCAGGAACTTATAGAGGAAGCTCTCGGTGCTGAAGAAACCTTCCTGAGAAACACACAAATCAACACAATCAACATGAGTCTGGAGAATGTAGAAAAGGCTAGCTTTGTTAATGGGGCCTGATGGATACACCAGGAAAGAGAAAGAAAGATGCTTCTTAACAGATTACAGTTGTGATAAATATCTGTAATGTGCTTCAGCTTCATAGAAACCAAATTATGTCCAAGATGCAAATGTTAGTCAGGGACGTTGTACCTGGAGGAACTGTTGTGCGGAGAGGACCGTACTAAGGAATTGCGAGGCTTCGGCTAGGCTGTCCGAGCTCCCACCTGGAGGACACAGCAGGAATTCTATCCGAAAAGAGGAGAAACTACTTTACTACAGCCAACACATCTCGGTGAAGGAAAACATGTTGGCAAGATTACAGCACAATGGCAGCAGAACAAAACACAAAGCACTTTCAGTGTTTCAAGCCTTGTTTATCCGAGGAGAAATGTCTAGGCAGCATCTTACCCTCCTGGAGTGAGGATCCAAGCCAGAAGTTGAAGCGTAGAAAGGCAGACTCATCCTGTACACAGTCCAGGTAGTGTAGAGCTAGAGAAGACCCCAGGAGAGAACCCATTTGGGATGGCAGCTGAAACAGAAGACAAGCCCTGAGCACGGAGAGATTTTTCTTCTGCAGTGCACTTAAACAACACCGCAGTTGTCAGACTAAATCAACCGCGAGTTCTAAAGCACATTTATTCACTCAAAAGTCACCACATTAACCGAAATAAGTGCAGACATCGATGTTAAATATGCATGTTGTGTAATATTCCAACATTCTTTTTCCAGATTTGTAATTTCTGTCACTGTGTGGACAGCTGCTTCTCAATATGGGGACTTGTGCATATAATAAATAAATAATACGCGGTGACAGACTGTCAATGGGCATAGCTCAGTCTTTCCATAATTAAGGAGTAAATATCTCATTTATCAGAGAAACGACTTGTTTTAATGATGGGGGAGCTGTGGCAAGAAGAAATCTATTATCTTTTGCCAGAGAAATGACTGATTTGAGTTTTTTTGGATGATTCTCTCATCCTTTCCTTGCTAAACTCCAGCCAAGAGGAAAGACGAAAATTGCCAAAACACGTTGTTGCACACGTCGGCTTGACAAACTCGGTACAAAAATGTTTAGTGTGATAATGCAGGACTCTATTAAAGAGATTTACACTATCAAGGTTTGCCAGGTCAGCAGATATATAGTATAAACACACATTTAATGAAACACGCATGGTACAATAGACACATTTCCACACCTGGTAGTGAATTCTCTCTCTGCTGGATATTCTTTAGAAGAACACAGTTTTAAAAAATGGTCCTAACTAATTTAGCCAAGACTAATATATATGTACTGCACATATAAGTGCAGTCGTCTCCTCAGTCGTGTTGAAAGAGCTCCACCATGAGACCGAAAAATAAAACTGCAGCCAGTATAGTAAGACAAGAATGACTGAAGAGACTTTACGGAAGACTATTCATAATGATTTGCGGTTTCTGTGAAGCTTCAAAACTGGCTGCTGTTCCAGTTTTTATATAACAGTATTTCATAGTTCACATTTGCCGTCATCCTGCCTTCCACTGAATGGCTGAGAGGCCTAAAGATTCACCATTTTTACACAGTGTTTTAATTTTTATTTTATAATAAACGACTGGAAAAAACCACACTGCCTCTGATAAACAAACATGTATTTGGTCTAGTTTTCATTGTTACTTTTTATACTAATCTTAAAAGTAGTTTTTAAAGGTTAAAATTCATCTAAACCATTAAAACAAACACTTTCAGTAATCTGTCTAAACTGTCACAGACTAAAAACGTACTCTACCACAGCCTACTGCCTTTTAAATGCTCTGTAATAACTCCGTGTCAAATAATCCAGCCGTTTTTGTAGTTCAGCAAGGCTTTAGGAGTCTGTGTACTTTTATTCAATCAGGTCATTTTTGGTTCTGCTAATGTGTATCTAAGGGCGTTTTTAGCCAAACGCTACAATATTATGTTCTGGCAGTAAACATTTAAAAATTTTAAATAATAACATTTCATGTACGGCCCCGAGTGGCTCAGCGGGCAAAGACCCTACCACTATGACCTGAGGATCGCGAGTTCAAATCCCGGTCATGCTGTTTGCCATCAATAGCCGAGGCCTAAGAGAGTAAAAATTGGCAGTGCTCTCTCTGGGTGGGTAGATGGCACTCTCACTTTCACGTTGCAATGTCCGCTGGCTCAGGCATCTACTGATTGGTCCAATCAGAGCTGGGTACCCTGTGTGCCTTCCTCCGAGTGCGTTAGACTCTCCATGAACAGTGGTTCGAAAAGAGGCGGTGGCTGCAGCACACGCAACGGAGGAGGACAGGGACATTGCAAAGTGATGGGGAGAGGCCTAACAAAGGGGATGGGCTAAATGGCTACCACTACATTGGGAAGGGGATAAAAATTGGCAAAAACCTAGAAATAAATTCTTTAAAAATTTTAAAAATAAACTAAAAATTTAAAAAAACAAAAAAAAAACAAAAAAACATTTCATGTATTTAGTCTGATGTTTTTAGAAAGATGTTTAAAACTATGACAGTGTTAGAAAATGTAATATCGTGATAATTATCGAGATTGATCAATATAGAAAAATGTATTGTGATAAAATTTCTGGCCATATCGCCCAGCTCTACCTTGTACACATTTGGTCCGGTTAGTTTTGTTTTCACACTACATTTTTGCGAGCTCACCAAAGACCTTTGTATGATGTGCCTACTTCCTGTTGACAATGATTGGTTTGTGGAAGGACATGCGTCCGTCATTGGCGTGCTACCAAATCAACGGGTTAATTTGGCAGGAAGCTTTTCCAGGATGAAATGAATGCACAAATTCACTTCGCTACCACAGTAGTGCTGTTTTTATGGTATTTATATCAGCAGCAGCTTCGGGCACAGTACTCTAGAGTTCAAACTCGCCAAATGAACGTGCTTGTCCTGAAGCAGTGATATCAGCACGGACATAAGCAGGAAAAAGCGGCAAGCAGTCTTGCCAGTCTTGGCAGCTCCATTTCCTGTAATTGGTCTGAAAGTCCAAACCTTCTAGAAAAGTGCTCAGTGCACACGACCCAGAACATAGTTCAGTAGATCCAGATGGAGAGCATCTCTTTTGGTTGGACAAAATGTTGCTCCTTTGGTCCGGACCATGGTTCGCAGCCCTTTTCACACCTGCTATTTTGGTTCGGACCAAACTGAAAAGTCCGAAAGTCCAGACTAAACGATGTAGGTGTGAAAGCATGCTAAAAACCAAGAAATTAACCCTTTGTGTGTTAATGTGAACTACAAATCTATGCTGTCATGCTATGAAATCCCTCACACATCCACAACACCACACACACACACACACACACACACAAATTGTGCCAAATCTTGTGAACAGAAAAAGGTCAAAACTGTATTATCAACAAAAAGTATATTACTGATCATCCATGACACCTACTGCTGCCGTCACCTCAGAAAGCTAAAAGACTTCAACACATCGTAACG
Source organism: Crenuchus spilurus (assembly GCA_036984385.1). Taxonomy (NCBI): domain Eukaryota; kingdom Metazoa; phylum Chordata; class Actinopteri; order Characiformes; family Crenuchidae; genus Crenuchus; species Crenuchus spilurus. The sequence continues at coordinate 9,291 of BRDA01004697.1, forward strand.
TGAATTTAAAGATGCTCGTCTGTGTTACCTCTATGTTGTGGATGTTCTGCAATAGTTCTCCAAAGGAACGCAGTTCCTGCAGACAGATCACCTTCCTCTCCTGGTTGGTATCAAACGCTGTGCTCAGAGTAGGCACCTCCAAGTGATGTAGTTTCTGAGATTGATCGTATAAAAAGGTTATTTGGTATAAACACACTTAATATTTCATTGTCCGCATTGTTTAATCGCTTTAAAACATGCAAAGTACCTTAAATCAATACTTATGTGGCACTGCTAACAATTTTCAGTGGTTATAAATTGAGCCTTTCCAACAAATAACTATACAGGGAAACAAATAACTTTCCCTTTCATTGAGATAAACAGTTACTTTAGTTTCTTTTTTATTTTGTATGATATTTTACTATAAATAATAAATGTGCTTTAGCAAAAAAAAAAAATATTTTTATTAATTTTTTTTTAATTTTTAGATTTTTAAAAACACACATATATTGATTTTCATTGGAAAGGTACCATTACAAAGCCTAATAACAGGCAAAAACAGATTCTCAAACTCTCATTAAGCTCATTGGTTTGCAAAAATAAACATGGCAAAAGTTTAGTAGTTCTACTTTAAGGTACTGCTGATCCAAAACAATTTCAAGTTTGCTAAAGGACCTATATGGGTACTCACAACATGTAAGAGTAGCTAAACAACAAATTGTGTAGTCACTTCTAGACTAACCAGTCATGCTTATTGGTTGTGGAGAAGAAAGCTGATAAAAGTTTGTTTCAGGTACTTCATCCTTAAAATTGTATGTATACAAAAAGTTTCAGAAAATGGAACTGGACCTTTTTGTGCTTCAGCATTTCCTTAACTTTTAAAGGGGACATATACGTCTTTTTAAACAAGTTAGAATATGTCTGAGCTATACACAACATGTCTATGAACTCTATTCTTCCCAGTTTCAGGCCCTTTCAGAATGAGCCATTTAAGGGCTCTGTCACTTTTATGCAAATAAGCTATGGCAGGCTCTGCCCCAAAACCAGCATTTAAACTGAGGGCTTACCACACATGAAAATGACAGAACACAGAGGTGCTATCCAACTGTATATGTTTCACTCTGAGTCCGACCCAGAGCAAGAAGAGCCCACACACACTCTCTTTCTCGTTCTCTTTCTATGATTCAGGACACCAAAATCTTTCAAATGACACAAAAAATGGAGGGATTTATAAGAGCAGTAGAGACCCAAGTGGAAATACACAAAGTTTTACATGATATGTCCCCTTTAATGATCTAATGATTTTGATACAATATTGAAAAAACAGGACCTTGCTCTTCCTTCCATCAATGAAAATGTACTCAGCACATAATGATTCTTGCACAAGAAATAAAACCTTAACTGCATCACTCTTTACTAGCAATTTCTTACACTGGTATAAAATGTCACACTGCACCCAGCACATCTTACCCTCTTTCTAGAAGTAAGCTTTCCTGTCACTTTCACAGTGAGTCTATAGTCTGCCATTATTTCAGCCCTTTTCTGTCGTTGTACGGCAGACAGCGCCGGATTCCAAATGGAATTGTAGGTTTTGAATCCAGCCTGAAAAGTAAAAAAAAAAACTCTTTGCTTTGTTTTTGAACAAACAGCCCAACAAGTTCAACAAGAACTGGACAAAACCAAGACGCTTACCAAAGTTATATAAAACCGGTCCATTTAAAATGCCGGTCGACCAGCTTAGGCAAAGCAATTAACATATTAACACGTTTATTTAAAATAAAGCAAATTTAAAGTGTTGGGGAGATGAGCACCAAATGAAGTAGACATGCACACGGTGACTTGAAAAGGATTCAAGAACTGTCAGATCTCTGAAAGATGCTGAAACTCAAAATCTGGTTTGCCAGCCATGTGAGCCCTCCTGTTCTAGATAGCGATTCTTCATCATACTTGGAAATATCCATCCAGGGGAAGAGATGTGATAAATCACCCAGATTTAGCAGCTTTGAGCAAACAGAGGCTGTATGATCAGAGCTGTGGTAGACATTTCGACTCACGATGCATGAACACATTATCTGAAGTAGGGGTGAAACGATTACTCGAGTAATTCGAGTTACTCGATTACAAAAAATGATTGAGTAATTTTCTGAGCATCGAGTAATCGTTTATTTAATTTTAAAACTCAGCGCATGGTATTTCGCATGGACGACTTTTAATGTGGCACACCATGCTTACGTCCCCCACGCACAGGAAGGAGGAGGCGCGGAGATCTTTAGCTGAGAAGCGGGAATATAGAAGCAACGAGGATAAAGAGCGACAACGTGCGAGAAGAAAACGACAATAGGAAAATAATGCAGCGCGCTATCCAACACTGGCAGAACTGGCAACGTCTCTGCTGTGTATTTCAGCTACATCCAGGCCATCAGAGTGTTTTCAGCAGCAGGAAACATCAAAGCGCAAGGCAAGCCTCAGTTCTTAGCATGTTGACATGCTGACTTTCCTCCATTGCAACCATAAGTTCCTTTAATTAAAGACTTGAGCAGCACTCAGACACATACACACTAGTATGTTGAAACACATTTAAAAAGTTGTATTGATAATGTTTGTAAGAATAATGTTCAGTATATGTTGGCTTTGTAAAAAAGAAAATATTTCATTTAACATGTAGAAAACCTAGAAGTGGATGTTGTTATATCTCAGACTTGAAATTGTTTATTATTCTTAATTTAGGTTTGCTTTTTACCTTTAAATCAATGTGATTTTATTTTATTTCTATGTTTTTGCACTTTAAAAAAGCAAGTTTTGTCACATTGGTATATATAAAAAGGCAATGTTTACTGTATTGTGCCTTCATTTATCTTTGCTTTTTACCTTCAATGTGATTTCTAAAAATGTATTTCTCTTCTGTTTTTGGATTTTTTTTAAAAAAACAAGAATTTTACATTTGAACCTGAAATGGAGGCTGTTATTGTATTTTAAGCAATAAAATGTTTAATTAAAAAGCTTTAAAAAGTTATTTTTCGTGTATTTCTATTACTTTTAAAATGAGCTTATAGCTATTGCAGAACCTGATTTATTTCATTTTTTCCCTTCTTCGATTAATCGATTAATCGCAAGAATAATCGATAGAATAATCGATTACTAAAATAATCGTTAGCTGCAGCCCTATCCTGAAGTCAGAAGTTAAAAGATGCACAAAGCCAGTTTTGATCACAATCTGAAAACTGATGATCCTGAAGGCCAATGGAGATACTAGAACATCTGTATTTTAGGAGTTCCTGAGTGAGTGAAGGGCGGAATTCATTCATGCTAGCAAAGCTCCTGGGTGAGGAAAATGTCAAACTGCCTTTACTGGTGGACCGCACTTACACGGCACTGCACAAAGTGTCAGACCCTGTCCAATTAATTCTGCTGACTTGCCACAGGATCTATAAAGACTCAAGATATTGCAGTTGCTTAGCTTTTCTGCCAGACTCCATATTGAAGCCACTGGCCAGTCACACACTTTAAAAGCACCCGTGGGAGTAAGGGCATTTGTGGATTCAGTGCTGAAAACAGATAAGTAGACCAAGAAGCGTCTGTCTGATGACGTCTTTGCAGTCTAAAGCCAGCTTTCCATGAATACTGGATTCCTTTCTATTCCTTTATGGATTCCTGATTGTTTATTATTATTAATTTGCAGAGCTCCTGGACAAAATCTGGATCAAAACATGGTGACTTGGGTTGATTTTCCTTAAGTTGACATTCCCTGGATTTGCTTAGAAAATGTATTTCATTACTTTTGCTTCTGAAGTACAATTCCTACCAAAAATTGTAGAATTCTGATGTTTTTCAACCAGAATTTTTACTCATCAGCAGATAAATCTGACATACAATAACCTTTCTTTAAGGTTAAGTTAATCTGACTCCAGGACAGACTGTATGTTGTCATCGAGTTAATATGCCGTCCCTGCAGAACACCTTTAACAGTTTTTGGTATGTGGTAAGATCAAACACTTCAGCTGCAAAATAAACATTATTAAAGCCATAAATCTGCCTGCTACCTTAGAACTTCAATGAAATAAGTGTTTTAGAAAATGTTTACTCTAGAAGCTGGGCTTATTTTATGTTGATGTGTGTTCATGCACACTGAACATAATTCTTTTTTTTTTTTTGCCAATTTTCTCCCTTTCCCAGTGTGGTAGTCACCAATTAACCCAACCCATTAGTGGCTTTCCCCATCACTTTGCACTGTCCGTGACTCTAGGAGGGTGAAGACATGCACACGCCTCCTCCACCAAATACAGCCACCGCCTCTTTTTGAACTACCGCTTGCTACACCGTCACTGGGGAACCAATGCGCTCGGAGGAAAGTGCAGGGTCTCTAGTTTCGAATGGACCAATCAGTAGATGCCTGAGCCAGCGGACAGTGTGAGAGTGATGGGGAGAGTGAGAGCGCCATCTACCTGCCCAGAGAGAGCACTGCCAATTTTGCTCTCTGTGGGCCTTGGCTGTTGATGTCAAACAGCATGACCGAGACTAAACACAGTTCTTATATAATTATTTTATTTAAGGCGTTATCTTTGTAACATCAGTAGACTCCGCCCCCTACTCTCTCAAAGACTCAGAGGTTCTGGTGCATGCTTTTGTCACCTCACGACTTGATTACTGTATTGCCTTGCCTCTCTCTCAGACTCTCCCTCTCTTTCCGTGTTTAAATCTAACCGAAAAAAAAAAATCTTTTCTCTACCGCCTTTCATTCTCTTTAATTGTATTTTTGCCATGTTGTTAGTTTTTTTGTTTGTTTTGTTCCTTCATTCCATTGATTGTAAAGTGTCCTTGGGTCTGTGAAAGACGCTACATAAGTGTAACTTATTAATATTATTTTTATTTTACCTCCAAGTGTGTTCACAATACTACCCTGACACAAAATGACTCCATTATGCACTGACCGTTTAAAATTAGTCATTCCCCATCTTTCATTTAGGACGTCAACTTCTGGCAGAATGTTTAATATTACGGGTGTGACGATACACTCCGCTCACGAGACGAGACGAGACACGATATTGGGTTCACGAGAACGAGACGAGACTTTAAGAAAACTAAAATGACAAATTATATGACTGGACAACAGACTTTTATTTTAGTTGCACATGCATTTTGAAATGTTTTATTATAACTCTAAACATGCATGATGCAAGCATGAACTTTTACCAAACTTCTTCCTCTACAAATTGAAATTAAAATAACATTTTATAAAAGTTAAAATAAAATAAATTAAATTAAATATTTCTCCTCTTTTCAGCGCTTGACTGTGGAAGTTGAGGTCCGAATGTGTTTGTCAGCATTGTCTGGCATGTTGGTGTTTTCTTCACAGGTGCAGTTGTTGATTTGAGTACTGAGCTGTGGTGGTGTGTAAATGTCTCTGCATCGTGCTCGTATTAGCCGCGGTGTACGGCGTTATTTTCATACAATGTTTGCATGTGGTCCGTGTCTTATCAGTCACTCTCTTGCCATTTATCATTTCCGCCGGGTACCCAAAATGTTTCCAAACAAACGATTTGAAAGTGGTGGGGGCATCCGACGTCATTCTGGCTGCTTGCTGGATCACAAATCCCACAAGACAGATTTTGAACACGACGAGAAATACATCTCGCGAGATCTCGTGACACCCCTATTTATTTAATATGAGGCACAGCTTCTCAAAAGTGTGAGTGCTTTCACTTTTTGTCCTGCAATTACACTAAAACACCAGTGTGTGCGTGTGTGTGTGTAAACATAGTAATGGAGACTTTATAGTAAAAGAGTCATTTACATAAGACAAATGAACTCACCCCAATTTTTGATGGCATTGAAAGAGACACCAGATCAGGACGGAACACTTTGTACAAAGCTAGCAGCTGTATGAGGTACGGCTGTCTGCCCTATTACAGCAGAGCAAAGAAGAGACATCATTGTCAGTATAATACAGTGAAACGTAATCTAATTAAATGTATACATTTGACAAAATAGAACTCAAAGCAGAACTAGTTCCTTTACCATTTTGGCCTGAACATCCAACAGCTTTCTCACTCTGTATGGCTGGACTGTAAAACAAGGACAGTGCATCACGGTTTTGGTCACAAGTAAAGAACACTTACAGGAATAAACCATCACACATTTTACTGATGCGAAGGACTCACCATGCTCCCTCATCGTTAAAAGGTACAACAAGTGGCAGATGAAAGGACACTGAAATGAGAAACAGTTCATTACAGTAAATAACACAAATCAGACTCATTGTGTGCAGCATGTCTGGGCTGTTTTGATAAAATTTTATAGTAATAAAACTGAACAAACCAAATTTTCTTCCGTCACAAAGCTGAAAATAAAGCCGTAGATGGCTCTCAGGTAGTCTTTGCAGTCAATAAGGTCAAAAACAGTGAGAACCCAGCGAAGAAATAGAACCTTTAAAAAGAGATTTAGAACATAAGCATGTTATACAATGAATACATACTGTGTATATATTACTGACATAAGACCTCTGACTAGCTTTGTACCTGAGCATTCATTGGTATTTTCCCCACACACAGCCATGACACTCCTTTTACAATGGCCTCCTGTGGCACAACTGAAGCAGGTATGAGAAACTTCAAAATTCGTGAGCAGATTACAGACCCTGTGTAGTGAAGAGAACAGTTCTGAGACCAACTCACAATCATCATTATCAAACATCATTGCAAGCATCACACTATTCAAATAAGCCCAGGACAGGGCGCCAATCCACCGCTGGGTGCACACACTCACATACATACACACAATTTTAGAGTACCCAATCCACCTGACCTCCATGTTTTTGGACTGTGGGAGGAAAACAAAACAAAATTGATGGCTGGAAAGAAATCTAGTCATTTAAAAATTTGCCTCCAGCAATTTATAGCTAAAATCTGGAACTACAGAGTCAATAAAACAAGGAGACGCTGAGAGAATATTCAGTTAAAGTGGGGTCTACTATTAGAAGAAACTTTCCTGCATTACAACTTTTTTAACTGTTTTTAATTTTTGTTTTATTCAACGATACAGGTATTCATTTCAAATAGCTGGACTGCAGACAGGCTGCATGTCTACTTAAGCAAACAGAGACTATGCAGAGAATAACAGTTAAATACATTTCACTGAAGCGCAGAAATTCTGATAAAATTATTATCATAAGCAAAAAACATGATATTGGCTCCTCTATAAGTATCAGCATCAGGTATTGAAAAACTTACATTGGTCTAATCAGTACAAACGTCCTTACCTGCACGAAGACTTAATGCCAAGTCCAGAAGCGACGATACAGCCTCTGGAGCAAGACCTTGACTTAGAGCAACTGTCTCCACCACCACCAGGTTCCTCTCCAGCTTATCATTGCCTTTCACAATAGTACCTTCTTTCACTGAGAAATATATTTTTAAAAAATTATACACATATACATACATTATTATATACAAATGAGAAAAAAAATCCAGGAAATCACATTGTTGGATTTTTAAAGAATTTATTTGTAAATTATGGTGGAAAATAAGTATTTGGTCAATAAACAACCAGCGAGAATTCTGGCTTTTACAGACCTGTTAGTTCTTAAAGAAGCCCTCCTATTCTGCACCAATTACTTGTATTAATTGCACCTCTTTGAACTTGTTATGGCTATAAAAGGCAACTGTCCACACTCTCAATCAATCACACTACAAAGAGCTTTCTAAGGACAACAGGGACAAAATTTCAGACCTGCACAAGGCTGGGATGGGCTACAGGACAATAGGCGAGCAGCTTGGTGAGAAGGCAACAACTGTTGGCATAATTATTAGAAACTGGAAGAAACACAGGATGACTGTCTGGGGCTCCATGTAAGATCTCACTTCATGGGGTAAGGATGATTCTGAGAAAGGTCAGGAATCAGCCCCGAACTATACAGGAGGACTTTATCAATGACCTGAAGAGAGCTGGGACCACAGTCTCAAAGAGAACCATTAGTAACACACTATGCCATCATGGTTCAAAATCATGCAGGGCATTCAAGGTCCACCTGCTCATGCCAGCACATGTCCAGGCCCATTTCAAGTTCGCCAATGACCAGAGGAGGCATGGGAGAAGGTCATGTGGTCAGATGAGACCAAAATAGAGCTTTTTGGTACTCAAGTCCACTCGCCATGTTTGGAGGATAAAGAATGCTGAGTTGCATCCCAAGAACACCATACCTACTGCTAAGCATGGGGGTGGAAACATCATGCTTTGGGGCTGTTTTTCTGCAAAGAGGACAGCACGACTGATCCGTG
>BRDA01004697.1:17552-32618 GCA_036984385.1 Crenuchus spilurus
ACATTTAATACCACCTTTTATTTATAAACCAGTTATTGTTTTCAAGTTGAGTTATGAAAACTGATCCGTGTTAAGGGAAGAATGAACGGGGCCATGTATCGTGAGATTGTAAGCCAAAACCTCCTTCCATCTGTAAGACCATTGAACATGAAACATGGCTGGGCCTTCCAGCATGAAAATTATCCCAAATACACTGCTCGGGCAGTGAATGTGAGCGAGTGGCTCCATAAAGGTCCTGGAGTGGCCTAGATAGTTTGTGGAGGGAGCTGAAAGTTTGTGTTGCCCAGGAACAGCCCCAAAACATCACTGCTGTAGAGGAGATTTACATGGAGGAATGAGCCAAAATACCAGCTACAGTGTGTGCAAACCTGGTGAAGACTTACAGGAAAGGTTTAACCTCCGTTATTGCCATGTTACAAAGTATTGAGTTGAACTTTTGTTATTGACCAAATATTTATTTTCCACCATAATTTACAAATAAATTCTTTAAAAATCCTACAATGTGATTTCCTGCATTTTTTTCTCATCTGACTTTCATAGTTGAAGTGAACCTATGACGAAAATTACAGACCTCACTCATCTTTCTAAGTAGAAGAACTTGCTTTTCTAAATACTTTTTTCCGCACTGTATTTATTTATTTATTTATATTTATATACACATATACATACACACAGTTACAACTAGTTACATATGCCAGAAACACCTAAAAATGAAAGCCAGGAGTAACGTTAAATTTAAGGTCCAATTTGGAAATCAAATTGTTCTGAAGTTGACATCACAGGATACATCATTCACACTTACTCTGGTTCTGCATGAAAAATAAGACATCCTGCCTACTCAGGCTACCTTCTAAGGCAGGACGTTGTGCCAAAACTGACTGTAGATTTTTTATCTCTCACTGCCTTTATCAGGTGCATCAGAAGGCAGCACTGACATAAAGGTAACTTGTATTTAAGACTCATTCAGTTGGCATCAAAACACTTCCAAAATACCAACAACCTTTTATGTAAACATTAGATTTGGACTGACACAGCCAATGTTTACATAAAAGATGGATGGATAGACATGCATTACAGTAGAACAAGTATAGTAAGAAAACACAACCAAAGTATTATAGATGCATACATAGTAGGAAAGCTATGTATAAATAAAATTACCATAAAAATAAAAGGCATAATTTGCAGTAAATAAGGTGCATCAATATAATATGTGATTGTGCAGTGATGTCACAGGGGTTCTTCAAGAGTTCCTTGGACAAGGAAATGGTTATATATAAAACCAGCAACACACAAAATAACTCTTTGTTCTGTGTGTTCTGTGCACCAAAAAAGGTTCTGCTGTACAATGTCAAGCTTGTAATAACACTGGAAACCTTTTTCGTGCTACATAGAACCATTTTCAGAGAGAACAATTTTCTTTATTAATAAACAATATTTTAAAGAGAGTATAATATATGGATCAAATATCTGTAGATGTGTTGTGTCAGAAACATTAAGCTTTAAGTTTTAAACTAGAGACTTTCATGTAAACACTACACTTGGGCCCGACTTCCTGTTTAAGTAGGCAGCCTAAGTAGGCAACATGTCCCATTTCGGACACAGGGCCTTATAACCACTATGCTACCTAGCTTGCAAAGTGTACTTGGTAGCGAACAAACAAATAAAGGTTAGTTGGCTAAAATCTTCAGCTAAGGTTGTTTAAAGTACGTCCAGATTCTGCTGAATGAACGTTGTCGTGCTGTTAGCGGGGTTTGCCCCTCTTACCCTGAGAGAGATATTCCAGAGAAACCTGAAACGGGTTTGTCTCTCCTTTCTTCCTCACTATATCAGCCACTCGCAAACTCCTATTGCTTGAACCAGAGCCCGTGGATACTCTAGACATGCCCAGATCCTCTCCGGACAGGTTAAGTGTGTTCGCCATCGTACAAGCTACATCATTCTCTAAAATGTCATATATGTGCCAATGCTGCTTCTCTTCACACCCCAAACACAATTCAAATGAAACTCGAATCTTCCGCGCGACCGTTTGGACATGCGCACTGGGGCCTTCGCAGGTTTTGCTGCAGTTTTGCCACCTTGTGGCCAAAATGTATTAAAGCAATGAGACTCGAGAAGCTGTGCGGAATTGCAATTATTTTATGCTTTTTTAATTTAATTTGAACTTATGTTTTAACCCAGCGTTTTGCTTTTATAAAACTGTGGTCAACATAAAATATGATAACATACGGTAATGTTCTATTAACAAATGTATTAATTCAAAATAAACATATTCACAATAAATTTCAGCCACACTGTGTAGTATGTTAACATTGTGTATTTATTTATTTATTTATTTATTTATTTATTTATTTATTTATTTATTTATTTATGTCAGTGAGTGAGTGAGTAGTTATTGTTTTGATTTCTGTCGTCGGTCTGAAGGGACTCTTATTCTAAAAGAGGCGTTGTAGGAAGTACACGGCTGTGTTTTTAGCCATGCTAGCATTAGCGAAACAGCGCGATCTACATCACTGTTTCTCCTCTGATATCTCAATCTATATCACTTTGTTTCTTCTCTGATATCACAAACTATATCACTTTTTTCTCATTTGATATCTCAATCTATAACACTGTTCTTCTGATATCTCAATTTATGACTGTCTTTCTCCTCTAATATTACAGTCTATATCACTGTGTTTCCCCTCATATCAATTAATCCGCTGTATTGTCTGGAAATGTTAGTTCTTTTAGATCTTAGTGCAGCTTTCAACACAGTCGATCACACTATTTTACTGGAACGTTTAAAGCACTGTGTTGGCATTCAGGGTTCTGCACTGGAGTGGTTTGTCTCTTACTTGATAAACAAATCCTTTGTCAAGATGGGAATTTATTCACAAATGCTAACGTTACTTGTGGCGTTCCTCAGGGATCCATTTTGGGCCCTATTCTGTTGTCTTTGTATATGCTCCCACTTGGCTCCATCTGTTGGAAGTACAATGTTTCTAATTGTTAAGCGGATGACACACATAAATATCTTCCACTCACATCAGGGTAAAAGGGTTAAGCTGACCTCAAGAACTGTCTGCAAGATATAAGTTGCTGTATGTCAAAGAACTTTTATAAAGTTAAATCAAGACAAAACTGACATTATCTTTGGAAACCCTGTTTTTACCAGCACTGTAAAATGCTCTGGGGTCACTGTGTATAAATATACACATGCACGCAAAAAAATCTTAATGTCAATTTCGATTCTTCTCTTACATTTGAGAAAATTAGTTTTGCAGTTAGTTCAAAATGCTGCTGCCAGGCTCCTGACAGGCACATAGAAAAGGGAGAGCATCACTCCTGTTCTTGCCTCCCTGCATTGGTTACCTGTAGGTTTCCAAATGAAATTCAAGATGTTACTGTTTATTTTAAGGCTTTACATTACATGGCTCGTAGGTATGAGGCTGACATGTTGTACTTTTATTCCTCTTCTCAGTCACTATGTTCCTCAAACCAGCTGTTTTTAGCTGTGCCACAGTCCTGGCTGATGTTTAAGGGCACTCTCCGTCACTGCACCTAAACTCTGGAGCAGCCTTCTATTTAATATAAAGTCCTCTTCTACTTTAGACATTTTTAAAACAAACTTGAAAACCTATTCATTTGTTATGGCCTTTCCATCCTTTTAGAGACGTTGTGTGATTTGTTTAATTTGAACTATTATAAGGACTCTTTTAATCTGACTGTTCTATTGGTCAGCAATTTGGTTGACACTTGCTGTCTTGTAAATGTGCTATATAAATAAAGTTGTCTTGTCTTGTTACATCACATTACACAGGTGTGAAGGCGAGTCCAATTTTAGGTGCGCAAGTCCCTGCAGTACTTAATACAACAAAGATTATAATTTGTGAATTATATACAATAAACAGTGAATATACAATAAACCGTGGATACATTACACATTACTAGCCACCAGTATTGCACATATCTAATAAAAAAAAACTAAGTCATGAGTTGTGAATTAGAGACTGATATATACAGATGTACACATTTCACTTATAAGTAATTTGTTATGAATTAATTGTATTAACACGGTATTTTAACACGCTTTTATATACTTATGTACACAGTTCTATATATGCAGGATGATTATACATGATGGGAGGATGTACAGGTGTCAGCCTGTTTGTGCAGGTGTGGATGTGCTGGACTTAAAGTTCAGTGAGTCTGTTGGGAGTGTGGTTGGATTGTCTATAGGGAGCATGATGATTACAACAGCAGCACTACTGGTTGTTCAGTAGCCTATTGGCCTAGGGAAAGAAGCTGTCTCGGAACCAGGTCGTTCTGGACTTTATGCTTCTGTATCTCCTGCCACTCAGCAGCTGAGAGAACAGACAGTGCCTTGGGTGGGTGGAGTCTTACAATCCTCCTGGTGTCCCTCAGGTAACAGCTGGTGTATAAGTCCAGGAGGTTTGGGAGTTGAGCCCCGGGGATGTGCTGGGTTGTCGGCACCACCCTTTGCAGAGCTTTACGCTCAGTGGCAGTGCAGTTCCCATACCAGCTGGTGGTGGATCCCGTTAACACGCTCTCCACAGCACCTGTGTAAAAGGTTCTGAGACCACAGGGGTTCATTCCAAAAGAGGCGCTGTTGTGCTTTCTCCACCACCTGTGTGATGTGTTCAGTCCATGTCATCACTGTGTCTCTCCTCTAATATCTCAGTTTATATCACTGTGTTGCTTCTCCGATATTACAATCTATAATCTACCTTGTTGCTTCTCTTTGGGCTTTAATGGCCGCCTGAATTCACTAATGAACAGTATAGAATATTAACAGTATATAGAACATAATACTACTGCATTCATGTAATTTAATTCAAAAAGTTAAACTGTCATGTACTTTATATTTATCACATGCAAAGTGACATTTCAAGGCATATGAAAGTCCTGTCTTTCCTGTTCACCCATGACTATGTTCCTGTTTATGGCTCCAATTCCATAATCAAGTTCACAGACGACACCACAGTGATCGACCTGATCAGTGACGATGAGTCGACCTACAGAGATGAGGTGCAGCATTGTGTCACAACAACCTGGAAACCAGAAAACCAAGATCATGACAGGCTTCAGAAGGACTAGAAGCCAGGCTCACTCCCCCACCTACATCAGTGGACCTGCAGTAGAGCAGATGTCTACTTTCAGGTTCCTTGGTATTCACATCTCCAGCGATCTCACCTGGTCTGTGAACTTCTCTGTCCTGGTCAAAAAGGCCCAACATCAGCTTTACTTCCTTCAGTGTCTTAAGAAAACTCACCTGTGTCCTAAGATCCTGTTGAACTTCTGCAGCCGTACCACTGAGAGTATCCTCACCAACTGCATCTCTGTGTGGTATGGCATCTGCTCTGGAAATCACTCAAACAGGTGGTGGAAACTGCTCAACGCATCACAGGCACCCTGTTACCCACCATTCAGGACACCTAGCACAAACGCTGCCTGGGCTGGGTGGGAAACATCAACACGGACAATTTTCATCCAAACTATGGACTTTTCACCTTCTCACATCTGGCAGATGTTACAGGAGCCTCCGCTCACGCACTAGCAGGTTCAGGAAGAGCTTCTTCCTGCAGGCTGTGATGCTACTGAACTCTGCACCGCCATATTAACTCAAACTGCATCCTTGCACCGCTACTCATATACTTTGTATCTGCTACCTCACATATATGTACACTCCTATTAATGTAATATTATTTATTCGCAATAGACATATTCAATCTCTACAACTCACTGTACCATCTCAATGATTACTTACAGCACTTTATCTAGATAACACTATACAATGCACTTCTGGTTAGACGCTAACTGCGTTTCATTGGCTCTAAAAATGTACTCTGCAGAATAACAATGATAAATAACAATAAAGTTGAATCTAATTTAATCTAATAATGAAAATACCGCTTAAGATTTTGGAGGGTCAGGATATCTTTATTGGACAATCTTTCACATGTGACAACTATTAAACTAAATGTTTTAAAAGCAGACAGGGCAGCACTGATGAAACCGCCTCTTTTATTTAAAAAAATAATAAAAATAAATAATAAAAATAGTAATAACAACAATAATGTACTAACTAAGACGAAACAGTAGACCTTGCAAAAAAAAAAAAAAAAAAAAGAAACGATCATAGGGAGCTGAACAGACAGGATTACATTTTCATCGTTTGGTGGTTCACCTGGATCAGGGAAACCACTGGATTATCATGCACTAGAATAGTTTGATAGCCTATGATAAGAGGCACCTTACTGTATGACAATGACAAAGACAAAAAAGACCTTTTCTTGCACAAAATAAAAATTTCAATGTAAAATGAAAACGCGACTTCCAGGGTCAAGAATCTTTTCAGAAAAAGCATCTTTCTGAACTTTCTGATGAAGAACTTTTGATGAATGATGTATGAACACTACAATGTTTAGGACAGTAGCCATAAGTCAATAAGGAATTAATAACGATCAGCATTTACAGCCGATATTACAGTGTCACATTAATAATACAGTTCACAGCTCGTTGTTAAATAAAGGCTATAAAAACACAGCAGGGCTAACCTAAGAGTCTGATCTTCGGCCAGTGTATATTCAAAGATAGGGTTAGTGTTCACGGAATGGGATTATTAACCAGAAAGGCTAAAATCAATAAGCTTACTCTGGGACGACTTGTATGCGGATGAAGGATGGAAATCGTTTTCTTTGTGGTTACTGTCTTTGTTTGGGTCACCGTATCTGCTAATAAGAGAACGTTCATGCCTTTTCTTGTAGTTACTGCATTCAGCCACAACGGGGCTAAGAAACTTTGACTTTGTTCTTTTCCTGGGCATTGATCTGCTCCTCTCTTCGTTCCTCCCTCTCGGGCCGGTCCTCGCTCTGGCGTGCGATCAGGAGCCGGCAGGTCAGGAGAATACCAAAGACCAAGGCATGTGCATAGCGTTTCAGAGGATCTCCAACCAGTTGATGGAAGAAGAGGACAGCTAGCATTACGAGAAGCAGCAGGAAGTTGGCTACATCCTTAGGTTTCCCTGGTACGAGTGTTAGGACCACTCCACATCCCACTTCCAAAGTACCAATTATTTTGCGGAGGAGCACCGAAGTTATTCCCATCTTTTTCAAGCCTGGTAATGCCTTAGCATAACTCTTGTACGCCCTTTTCTGAAAAGTGAGCAGAAACATTGAGTTTAATTTAAACAGCAATGTACAATAATGCTTTATTTCTGTTTTTTTTACTACTCAACTTTTTGGTAGAGCACATTTGAGTCTTTATATCATATTGAAGAATGTGTTGAACATAACATGATTGTACCATCTCTACCAATTGGTAGAGGTCATGTTATGCTAACAAACGTCCACTAGAGGTCATTACAAATTTGTTGTTTTCTTGTACACAATATTTTCCTTTTGGTCTGATAGACTAATGCTATTACTAAAACACTGATGCTGATGTTAAAATTGGTCATTTTTATAAATAGAATCAGAATATATGGACATCAAAATGCATGATGGGTATTCTGGTCAGCAGAAAACCTGTCAGCCTCAGTATGCAACATAATAATACTAAAAAACTGAACAGTCTCTACAAATAATGTATGAATGTGTAGATGATATTTAGTTCAAATAAAGAATTGAAATGAACAGGACGATGTAAAAACCCCACAAAGGCCAGATGAGGCTGATGGGGGGTATAGAGGGTTAAAATATTTTTTTCAAGTGAGGATAGATTTTTAAGAAGGAACGCAAGGAACAGAAGTATCAATAATTTCAGTATCGATCCACCCATCACTAACAAGGAATAAACTGGATCAAATGCAGGAAAAACACTGGTGATGTTGCACCACCACACAGGATGAGTCCATCTGATTAAAATGTCATAAAAAACCTTTTTTATTATTTGTGCTTTGTGTTCTGATACCACACGGTCATCTTAGCTGTTTATATTAAAAACAGTACTACTTAGCTACTGCCTCTTGTTCTTGGTGAGGATGTAAAGGGTTAACAATCACATCCGCTTCCTCATCATGTGTAAAATTATCTTTTTTCAAACAATGTGGCTTTCCCATCATGCCTATGTAAGATATAAGCTACCTGGAGTTTTATGGTTGAAGATGTTCATGTGTGGTGTGAGATAAAGGCCAGAATCTCTATTCTATCAGAATCTCTAAAGGCTATATCTGCTCTGCACCAACAGCAGGTGCACTAGAGAATGTGCTGGAAAGCAGCGCCATTGTTACTGAGTACGGCTGCACAAAACATAAATAGGTCCTGAAGAGCATAAACATTAAAATATGACAATATTTATGAGAATAGTGGTCCATAATCAACCAGAGCAAGGATGGTGGCCACCATAGTGATGAGAGCATGGATATGAGACTAGCATTTGGCCTGATCAGATGCTCCTAAAAGTACAATGGCACTACCATCATAGTATTGTCCAAAACCCTTTGTTCATGTCCATTGGTCCATTTTCCCAAGAACAGAAGGTTTTAGGACACTAGTATGGTGGTACTTTCTAAAAGTTTTTTACAAGACATATATTCACAATTTATCTTTTAGTCTAAATCTAAATCTATTCCATTTTTCACATCCTACATTTTAGAGCATCTCTATTGGCTGACACTGCAGGCATCCCTGACAGGCAGTGATACAGATAACCATCACCAGCCAAACAGGCTCAACATAGTATATATACCAAAATAAGCCCACAATGTAACCTATGCTGAACAAAGCCTGTGTTCTCCAGGTATAAATCACTAAACCACACACACACACACACACACACACTCACCATCTCACTGTAGGCATCTTTACTCAGTCTCGGAGTCAGTTTAATTGTACCCATGAAAACAAAAAAGAGGCCGAGGGCAAAAGAAAGAGCCACGATGGTTATTGTCCTTGGCGAGGCCATTTTGGGTCAGGACTGCCTGCAAGTCCCAGTTCCGTCTACCATTCGCTGCCTCCCTCCTGCTCTCCTCGGTGTCCAACTGAAGATGCTGCGGGGGGATGGGAGTGAAAATTCAAACATGGCGACACGCCATCCTCTTACCGGCCTCTGCAGCCGCCACCAGGGGGCGCTGATGTCGACTTTTATTTATGTATTAAAATGTATATATACACACACACGTTTGTGTATGTGTCTGTGTATATAGACATATACTTTGATAGTCTCCTTCCATTCTGTTCTTTAATGGTCACAGAGCTGGTGGATCATTCTCAGTGACACTGATGTTGTGGTGGTGTGTTAGTGTGTGATCTGCTGCGACATTAAAACACTGTCCACTCTATTAGTCACACCTACCTTGTTTGCCCACCTTGTAGATGTAAAGTAGCTCAGCACAGTTTGTGTTGGTACTCTCTTCCTTCACTAGTGACACTGTTGGCTGGTTGGCGCACTATTTTCACTCCAGTAGTGAAACATTTACATTTGAGGCATTGAGCAAACAGAAGATATCTCAGGCTTAGATGCTGCCAAATACAAAAGTCAGTCTGGATGCTTAGATACAGAACTCAACGTACATTGAATGACATTAAAGTAATGACAGTACAGACATAAGTATAGTCACATAGTCCATTCTTGGCTTTATAGGCCAACAGTTTTAAATCTGATGGGCAGCCAGTGAAGAGAGCACAGCAGAAGAGATACATGACTGTATTTCAGAACATTGAAGACAAGTCTGGATCATAGAGAAACCAGACAGGAGGGAGTTTAGATTCAACTTTTTGTCAATGTGAAACACACACATTAGTGAACACAATAGGTTTTGAGAACATGTGCCTGAAGCAGTGCACATCCACAGCGCCCAGGGAACAGTTGAGGGTTAGCTGCCTTGCTCAAGGGCACCTGTCCGGGGATCGAACTGGCGACCTTCCAGTCACAAGACCAGATCCCAGATCCCAGATCCCTAACCACCAGGTCACGACTGCCCTGAGCTGCAGTAGTCAAGTCAAGAAATGACAAACCACTGAGGTGTTTAAAAACATCAGCAGCTCTGCTGTGTCTGATCCACTCTAACACACCACTGTCACATCAGTGAGACTGAGAATGAACCATCATACAAATAGTACCTGCACTGTGGGGGTCCTGATCATTGAAGAACAGAGAAACAGATGAACTACAGTCTGAAATTGTAGAACAACAAAATGTACCTGTATGCTCAGTGGAGCTAAATGGACAATGAGTGTAGATACAAAAAGGTAGCCATAATACTCTGATATGACTGTATATATAACTATACAAAAACCTTGAAGTACATGTTTTTAAGGTTTTAACAACTTTATTGTTTTTAAAGAGGGCTGTATTAATTTAATTCAATGTCCTAGCTCATTTTCAAAAGCAATAAAAGGGTCTTCTTTTATAATATAATACATTATATTATATATTTTCTATATTTTTTTTATTATATAATATACATAATATTATTTCAACAGACTGTGGAAAACGTTTGAAGTCAACAGACTTTATTGAGGAGCACTGTCACGTGATAATGTCTTCCTGGTTGCTCAGACGCTAGAATGCGCTCCAGAAGAAGTCCTCAGTGAATGGACTCCTATGGAGCTTTAGTGCAAAACTGTAATTTCTAAATAGTTAAATCTGTTAAATACACACTAATTCACAAAAAAAGAGCTGCATAAAACAATTCAGTTCTGGTGTCATATTTGTACACGTCTTTAAGCAGTTTTAGGACTTTTATTATATCACCGTGTGCACCGAACCGCTCTGCTCAGCGAATGACCGCAGCCGTCTCACTAACCAATCAACACTCAGTAGGCGCTCACTAACCAATCAGCACTCAGTAGCCGAAATGCTAACATTTTACTACACAGAGCCGGGCTGTTTTAAAAAACACAGCGTTGCTGGCTAGTTTTCATATATCAATTTATGTTATATATGTGTGTAACCTTTCTAAACATAATAAAACTGCGCATAAAAATAGGAAAAACAATGTGAACAAAGGTTTTTAGCCGTTTAGCTCCATTCACTACCATTCAAAGAGGACTTCGTCACGCGCGCCCTCTACTGTTTACCACTTTTTGACATAATGGGTTGAATGGGTTGAACACGGAGTAAAACTGTCACATTTAATATTAATTGCATTAACATTATATTAATGATATTAAGTAACATTAAATTATATGTATAGCTTTCTGGTTTAAATGTTAATCAGTAAGGCTTATAAAAAAACAGAAATACAAAATCTCAAATTATTAGAACGTTTGATTTTGAGTAAATTACTACTCAAATGGTATCAAAATTAAAATTTCACATTACAGCCACGTTGCTCAAATCAGATTTAACTATCTTGACGGTTCACATTCACGAATGTAAGTGATCTGTATCTGTCTGTAATGTCAACAAATCTGTCCCTGAAACGGCTCGCATGCGCACATTGATAGGTGTACACGCGTCGCCTTCGTCACCAACAACAAAAAGCTAACATTTGTTCAGGGTTGCCAGGTTTGCAAAAAAATACAGTAGCTGGTAAAACTTCAAAGTTGGTGGTTTAAAGAGTTTTCGCAGAAAAATAAAAGAAGACATTGAATGAGAAAGTAAGATTTGAAGAAGATTTTAAAGCTCACTGAAATGTGATTTTAAAGCTCACTGAAATGTATTTGTCACTTTAGATTTTGGGTTAATTTCTGTGTGTGTAGTGTTACTTTCTGTTACAAAATCGTTAGCAGGTTTTCGGGGATCTGGCAACCCCATACCTGTGAGACCACTTATTTTAGTAAAGCTAGTAAAAGAGACGCGTTAGTAGCTGATGTGGTGTTTTGCTCAGGAGGACAGTAAACAGGTACTGGACTGTACATGATCAGGTGAAGAAGGAATAAATGCCAGCTGGCTGCTTTTGCTGTTTTAACAGCTACGTGAGTAAACGAGAGAAACCAACGCGTCCTCACCCACTACGCGCATGCGCACAAGCAAAAAGACATGAAATCAGATCTGACCGTCACATTCAAGTGACATGTCCACATATCTGATACGTATCTGATCTAGAACCACATACGAAAGTGACTCAAATTAGAAAATATGAGATTCGACACATACACACGGCCCTGAAAATATCAGATCTGAGCTACATTAAGACCAAAAAACCAGATTTGAGTCCCTTCAGCCTGCTAATGTGAACGTAGCCTATTACTGTTGTTTTAACTTACCTTAAGGATTTTAGAAATATATGATTAATTTAAGCTTCATTGAGATGGAGACATCCAGTCCAACATGACCATAACCCACTAGTATTAGGCTACTTTTTGAACAAGAAGTCAATTTCATTCAAATGTAATTAAAACAAGTCAAAGAGTATTTCAGTGCACAAATGAGTTTATTTACATTACCACAGAGAAGAACTGAAAGAAAAACAGCATTAATAATGGCACACGAACATGATGGAGGGGAAAAACAGATCAGGTAATATGTTTTCTAAGATTTTACACTAAAATCACAATATATAGTAAAAAGTGTCAACACAGGGTATACTTATATATGCATGTTTAATTAAGTAAAGAACTGCACCTCATTTAGAAAAATCATTAGTGTAGTCTTTATTCATGTGAATGTGAAAGGTAATGAAACATAACAGGACACCGTTATAGATCTGTTTGTATCTCTGCATTTACTGCACTGCAGTCTGAGTGTTGCTCAACAGTGTTGCCAGATCTCGCGATAGAAACAAGCCCAAAATAAGCCCAACTGGTAACCCAACACATTCTGTAAAGCAGAGGCCACAGTATAAAGGTAAATATTTATTATGACATTATACATAAACAACACAAACATTATGGTAAACACTTTTAATATAAAAATTTTGAATAATTAAGTTATTTAATATATTATTTTAAAAACTTAAATTCTTTGAATAACAAAATCTTTTAAGCTCAAAGGAAAAGTGCATTTTGCATCTCCCATCTGAGGTCGGAGCCATTCTTTCAGTGCACTCTCTTTTTCCCACTCTTTATTATATTTTTTTTCCATATTTTCCCCACTTACTCGAACTCATTTTTATGCTGCCTCGTCACTCTGGGCTGTGCCTGGTGTGTGTTTGGGTGTGTGTGACTGGTCAACTTGGGCGGGAGCGATAAACAGAAGACGGGGGCTTTGAAGGCACAAACGACCTATCACTCGTCTTTTGGTTTCTTATGGGGAGCTGGGAGATAATGAAAGAGTTTCACTCTGAAAGAAAGACAAGCCCAAATAAGTGACGTCACGTTCAAAAACAAGCCCAAAAAAACGCAACCCGCGACTCACGAGATTTGCATGCGATTTAGCCCAAAGTCGCTTATAATAAGCGGACTTGGCAACACTGTTGCGCAACCCAGTTTTGTAACCAAAGTATCTCTTTTACAATTTCTTTGAATGCACCTCACTGAATCTCAGTTATGAGCTAACATCATCATGGTAGAACAGTCTGTTCCTACTGTCTGAACAGATTCACTCTAAAGTGTGTATCTCTAAAGCTACACACAGTCTTAATGGTACTTTTAGTGTCTCGTCTAAATAACGGGTGAAGTGTGTGGTGCAATCTGTCCATACAAGATGTGCACAGGAGTCTGATAAACATTCATGAGAACCATATTGGGTGAATACTGGGCATGGAGCCATGGTGCTGCAATGTGCTCATAAGCAACCAGAAGTTCTGCAGATCTGCGCTGTCATCTTCTGCTGCCCTCTCTCTCCAGTCTCCTCACTGCTCTGGAACCAAATTGTGATCCTGTCGGGCTTTTAGAGCCAAAATTGCTTTTCTGTAAAGATCTATCAGGAAATAGGCACATTAAATGGTTTAATCTACAGAAGGTCTGTCCACTCTGGACATATAGACCCCCTGTGTAGTCTTAACATTCTGTATACTGTCCTTATCCTAAGGGTCAAAAATGGGTCACTAATTTTCTAAAATAAAGCAGCTTCACTGAATTTTCAAGCCCAACTCTACAACTCCAGTTCCAAAAATGTTAAGCCATAATTTATTACCAATCAAATAAGATTGATGGTTTTGGGTTGTGACTTGTTTTGAGTGCTATAAGCAACTAACATTATAATTTAATCCCAGGTGTTAAAGATTAAACAAATACTCACCAAAAGTGGCAGACAGGTCAGCTGGCTGTGTATAAGCTGCTGGTATCCCTTCTGTATTGATCTTGTTCTTCCTTTTCCCTTTCACCACTTTTTTCTTTTTCTTCTTCTCTCCTTTCCCTGTAATAACAGCGACTCACAATAACGTGCTACCATGCCAACGATCCACATGGATTAATTCACAGCCACACAGACGTACCTGTCGTGGGTTTGGAGTCTTCGTTTTCAGGTGATTCAGGATGCTGCAGCACCTCCTCCTTCACTTTAGGTTTGCGCTTCAGCTTACCCCGCCTCCGCAGCAGCAGGGCGTAGCTGGCTTTCTCCTTCTGACTGTTTTGGTCCTGCTCTGCCTCATTACCGTCTGCTTCCTCTTCCTGTCCTTCCTCTTCTGCATCATTCCTCCTTACCCTTTTCACACTTTTCTTTTTCATCTTGACCTTCACTTTTTTCTTTTTCTTCAGTTTCTTTGTGAAGGAGTTCTCCTGGAGTCCCCACATTATTAATATTTTATTATTCCGAATTTTGTCAATGAATATTAAATATATGCCATAATGGGCAGCAGGGGGGCTTGGTGGTTGCCCTGGTGTGAGTGTTAGTCCAGCAATAAATTGGCACTCTGTCCTGGCTATGGC
Organism: Crenuchus spilurus; assembly: GCA_036984385.1. Taxonomy (NCBI): domain Eukaryota; kingdom Metazoa; phylum Chordata; class Actinopteri; order Characiformes; family Crenuchidae; genus Crenuchus; species Crenuchus spilurus. Next base: position 32,249 of record BRDA01004697.1, read on the forward strand.
TAAAATAGTGGAATGCCATGCCCAGTGCCCAATGAAGGAGTAGGGGCACCCTGAACTAGATTAAGATGATTTAATGCCTTCATTTGTGCTCATTATGTTTTCATTTCCCCCAATATATTCAGCAAATTAACACATTTTTTTATAAAAGTGTGGAGAAACATTATTTTTAGTGGATGTATTAACTAAATAAATAATAATAATAATTTGACCAGCTGTGCCCAAATTAATGAATTACAGTGGTAACCCTGCTTATGAGTTTAATCGGTGCAGGAGCCGAGCTCGTTAGCTGGTTTGCTCATTAGCTGGATGCATTTTCCCCATAAGAATACATGTAAAACTGATTAATCCGTGTCAGCCGGTCAATATACAG
>BRDA01004697.1:32718-58151 GCA_036984385.1 Crenuchus spilurus
TGTTAGTATATCAATATATAGTAACGCACCGCTTTTAATGACCAGTAACGTCAACGGCGTTATAACGACAGGAAAAGTCATTAATTATTTTATCCGTTACTGACAAAATGACGTCGTTACGTAACGCCATTAATTTTAACGCCATTATTCGCAACACTGCTCGTAAGTAGGGTTACCACTGTATTCAGTTGCTGAACATGACTGTATGTATATTATTTACCTTTTTAAGCATGTCTCTGATTGGCTGTAGAGAGCTCCCACCTTTACTTTCTTTCTCCAAAGGCTCTTGTGCTTGGTGGATATCTGTTCTGCTGCCCCTTATCCTGCCAATACAAATGCCAGCCTTATGTTTACATGTACATACCGATAATAAGCCGCACCTCACTTTGCACTGAGCATCTACAGTAAAGGCACTCGCACCTTTCATCTTTATTTTTCTTCCGGTTTTTCTCCACTCTCCCCTTCCTCTCTCTCTCCTCAGGTCCTAACGGCCTCCTCCCATCTCTGACTATCCGGGCACAGAGTTCTGGGTAGTCCAGGCACACAGCCCGCAGGAGCCACCGAAGACCACGGAGTGTCTTCCTGTCTGACCATCGGCGCAAGTCCAATAAGGCTGAGCATGGCTCCTTTACGAGACAGAATCATTATTATTCAGATATTTGTTCTTGTATCTAAAGTACAAAATAAAATTCAGTCATGATGGTAAAGTCACTCTGCAGAGAAACTAATACAGGACTCACAATGTGGCACAAAGACTGGCTCTGATTGACCAGCTTCTCCAGGGACAGAACCTCGATCAGTTCACTTCCCAGCAAGGCATTCACTTTGTCCTGTTTATTGGCTAACCTGTGAACAGATCAGTGGTAGAAATGCTTTGGTTTAAAGTTTAGAATTTTCTATATTTCTGCATAAATTTGACGTAAAACTTCATCCGATTGTCACCAAAAGTAGATAAAGAGACCCAAATCAAACAAATGAGTCAAAAATAATAGACTTGGACGTTTATTTATTTATTTATTGCCAATTTTTATCCACTTCACAATGTAGTGGTAGCCAATTAGCCCATCCCCTCCGTTAGGACTCTCCCCATCAATTCTCCCTGTTCCTGACTCTAGGAGGGTGAAGACATGCACAAGCCTCCTCCATTGCGTGTGATGCAGCCACCACCTCTTTTCAAACTAACGCTGATACACCGTCACTGGGGAGCCTAACACACTCGGAGGAAAGCACAGGATTCCCAGCTCTGAATGGACCAATCAGTAGACGCCTGAGCCAGCAGACATTTCAATGTGAGAGTGATAGAGAGAGAGAGCACCATCTACCCACCCAGAGAGAGCACTGCCAATTTTTGCTCTCTTTGGCCCCGGCTGTTGATGGCAAATAGCATGACCGGGATTCAAACTCATGATCCTCAGGTCATAGTGTCAGCGTCTTAGCCTGCTGAGCCACTTGGGGCCCCGGACATTTATTTAAAAGTATGTGAACCTGGTTAAGTATCTGGTGTGACCCCCTTGTGCACCAGTAACTGCCATAACTAATCATTTGCTGTAATTGTTGATCAGTCCAGTGCATCAGCTTTGAGGAATCCATGAACTGCTTACTTCAGGTCCTTCCACAACTTTTCTGTTGGACTAATGTCAGGACTTTCACTTGGCCATTCTTAAACATGAGCTTTATTCTTCTGTAATTATTCTTTGGTAGAATACTTCATGACTCACCTTTTTACTGACATAATTTGGAATTCATTGTTACATCAATGATGGAAAGCCGTCCTGGCCCAGTTGCAGCAAAACATGCTTAAACCATGATACTACCACCACCATGTTTCACAGATGGGATGAGGTTTAATCCAGGAGTCCAGTGTTTTGCTTTTTCTAAAATAATGATTCCAATTTAAACCAAAAGGATCTATTTTGGTCTTATCCAGCCACTAGGCTTGGGCGGTATAAAGGTATTTTGTGATACCGCGGTATTTAAATATGGTGACGGTATCTAAAAATTATGACGGTATTAGTCACATGATGTAATGCGGCAAATTTTAAAAAGAAGTCTATTAAAACTGGGACTTAAACGTGCTTCACACGTCAGCAAAACACAGCACCAGTTTCACACAAACACACACTTGATACGTTTATTTCCAAATGAAACAAGTAATTGTGTATTTCAGTCTCTGGTAAAGTTATTCTGTCTTATTTATACAACCGGCCCTCCGTCTGCTTCTCTCACAGCATGTGTGTTTGTGTGTGTGTGTGTGTGTGTGTGTGTGTGTGTGTGTGTGTGTGGTGTGAGTGAATCTGCGATTCCCGCTCTGATGATCATATTAAAGTTAATTTCAGTGTCTTACTTTCGTTTATTTCGTTAGATAGAAGCGAAACAAATTTGCTGTGAGTCACGAATGAATGTGGATGTCTCTCTCTCTCTCTCTCTCTCTCTCTCTCTCTCTCTTCATGCCTGCCTTCCTCGATTTTCTCTCTCTCTCACTCTCTGTCTCGCTGCGCTCTCTCTCTCGCTGCGCTAGTGGGAATACCGTCGGGGGGGTGTGGGAGGGCGAAGGGGGCACTCAGCTGCAGCCGCCGCCGCCGATAATACCGCATACCATGGTATTTTCTCAAGCTCATACCAAGGTATGAAAAACACCAATTTCGCCCAACCCTACCATCCACAAAACATTGTTCCAGTAAACTTCTGACTTGTCCATGTGATCTTTAGCCAACAGACAGCAATGTTTTCCTTTCTTTCCTTTAGGGCCTCACAGACTTGACACAGCTGGCTCTTGGTGTTGTCTTTGTTGGTCGACCACTCCTGTGAAGGCTAATAATGGTCTTGAAGTTCCTCTATTTGTACACAATCTGTCTGACTGTGGGTTGGTGGAGTTTTCCAGCCTGATGAGCATCAACAACTCTTCTTCTTGAAGGGTCTCAGAAATCTCTGTTGTTTGTGCCATGATACACATGTTATGAAGAGCAGACTTTGCTAGATCCCTGTTCTTTAAATAAAACAGGGTGCCCACTCACACCTGATTGTCATCTCACTAATTGACAACATTCCTGTCAAATGATCTGCTAATCCTGAAGGTTCACATACTCACAGACATGTAATATTGGATCATTTTCCTCAGTAAATAAATGACAAAGTCTAATGTTTATGCCTCATTTGTTTGATTTGGTTCTCTGTATGTAGTTTTGGGACTTGTGTGACCTGACGGAGGTGAAATTAATGCTGAAATGTAGAACATTCTAAAGGCTCACAAGCTTCTAAACCCATATATATTATATGTCACCAGCAACTTAGCAGTACATTTGAGGTGAGCTGATGACTGCTTACACTAAAAGAGGCTTTCCAGCGACTCTGGGTTGCCTCAGCATGTCTGCCAGGAGCTCTTTGACCTCTTTCATTCTCTGTCTGTCGCTGGAGTCCACCACAAAGATGATTCCATGGACTTCGCCGTAGTATTCTTTCCATAAGCCCCGAACCTCAGGACCTCCACCCACGTCCATCAGGTTCACCAGGAAGTTCTCCATCCTCAGCTCATTGCGGACACATCCATGAGTAGGGCCTACTTCTCCCATGGGAGCTACACAAAGACAGATGTCATAACTTTAACGCCATCAGCTTTAATTAAGGCACAATTATTTCACATTCTTTCGTGGAAGGTGCTTACCTCTCAACATTCCTCTGATACATGAAGATTTCCCAGCCTTGTCAAGACCAACCACAAGCAATGTAACTTTCCTGAAGAAAATGGGGCATATTGACAGTCTGAAATGGCCATTTTAATTGTTTTCGGAAGTCTTAATAAATCTAGCATCAACAAGGCTAATACTAAGTACTAGCTTGTACCTCAGCGGCTGCTGGAGCTTGGAGACCCAGGTGCAGCAGTTGCTCATCAGATTGAACATGTTGAGCTGAGGAGGAGAGCACCAGGGAGAACACCATTTTCCCCTTAATTCAAACCTGTATGTAGATGATACAACAGAGTTACAACCAACACAGGGTCATCTTACTGGACTGCGTTTAGTCATGAGCTGTCTGTCTGTCTGTTACAGGCATTAACCCTTTTAATTCAACTTTTAAAGACTTCATAAATACTTGTCTGTCCATAATACAGTGGTAAAACTACTTACGAACATCCCTACTAATGAGTATTCCAGGTAACGAGTCGAGATCTCGGAATATGTTTGTTCCAGGTAACGAGTAAAATTCCAAGTAACGAGTAGCCTAAATTAGTTCAAGTATGCCAACCGCTAGGGGCGCTGCGGTCATAGCATCCCCTAGATGCTAGCATAGAAGGAGAGGTCAGTCATTACCTTTGACCGCTGTCCAGTGAAAGTGAAAGTGCTAGTGAAAGTGACACAAAGACAGCAAAAGGTAGTGAACAAGAAAGTTAGATACATTTTACTTTTACTTTTCATATGATAAGTGTAACCATGCCATACATGTACGCCCGTCCTCCTGTCCTCCTTAGCCGCCAGCCTACACGAGCACCATCGTCGTCTTGTTTATGTTTTAAAAACCCATATAAACACATTATTTAGCATATTAAAGTATACTGTATATTGGCCGGCTGACACGGATTAAACAGTTTTACATGTATTCTTATGGGGAAAATGCATCCAGCTAACGAGCAAACCAGCTAACGAGCTCGGCTCCTGCACCGATTAAACTCGTATGTAGGGTTACCACTGTACCTTTAACATATCTAACACACGTTCCCAAAAAGTTGGGATGCAATCTGGACTTCTTTTTTGAAACTAGGGATGCTGCATTCTTCACTAAAGAGCAGAGGGACTATCTTGTTATCAGCACAATTTCAAAAGCCTGCATCTGTAATGTTATGGCAGTGCTTCAGTGCACATGGCTTAAGTCACTGGCGTGGTCTGTGAAGGCATTAATGCTTGAATGACATATATACAGGATTTGAAGCTACAAATACTGCCATCCAGACCATGTCTTTATCAGGGAAGTTCGTGGGTATGTCAGTACAACAATGCCAAACCACATTCTGCACATATTATAACAGCATGGCTAGTCTGGGTGCTACACTCGCCGAATAGCTTTTGATGCATTCATAAAAATGTAAGAAAGGAGACCTCAAACTGTTGAAATCCTACTTAAAATAAGAATTGGGACAACATTTTACTTTCAAAATTACAGGAATGTGTCTGCTCAGTTCCCAACAGGGTGTTGTTACAAGCGTTGAACGTAGTAGTTTCAAGCTTTTTTCAACATTTTATATGTTGTCTTTGTACTATTTTCAGTTAAACACAGATTTCTGGTTTTGTTTACATTTTTGCACAGCACCCCAACTTCTTGAAACAGGGTTGTATGGACTGAAATGCTTTGTTAGATATTCACCATGTCTACATAATAAGAAGTAATGAGCACAGATGGCACATATGCTGCCTCCTTGTAACAACTTGGCATTGTTTTGGTCATTAAGACTGCGCTATGACTACTGTGCTAGTAATAGACCTAATTACAACAGCAGATGACTTATTTAGGGTACACAGTAAATCTTCCAGTGTTAAATCGACACTATTAGAGTTAAATTAACACTGAGGGTGTCAAAATGTAACACTCTCGGTGTTAATTTAACTCTAATAGTGTTGATTTAACACTGGCAGATTTACTGTGTAGTGCCGTAGTTCAAGTAAAGCAAGCAAGTGTTCCATGCCACTAGGTACATCTGTTCAGTCAGAGTAAGCTGCTAAGTACCAGTCTGAGACCATTATGCTGTCCTGTCCCGTTTCTGCCTACACTGATCCCTTTTCAACACCCCGTGTTCATGTGATGGGGCTCATCTGACCTCCACACACTGCCACAGAATAAAACAAAAATATCATAAACTTGGAATGATGTAAGTTCAGCTCCCACATGAGGAGGTATGCATGACCAGCCAAAACCATCACGTGTGCAAGTATCTTGGTATTGAAATCAACACAACAGCTCAACATACATTTTAAAGATGGACTTTAAACATTAAATCAAGTAAATACAGTAAACTGAGTCAATTTGCCTACCACACAGTACAGAATACAGTCTTTGAATGGCTTTGTATGGAGGATCCTGGTATTTAAACCTAAAACCAAGCACAGGTGACATCATCTTCTACGCATTATCTGTAAAATCCCAGTTTACTTACGGTAGTATGTCCGAATCTACTTGCATGTTTGTGTTTTCCTCTCCTGTGACATTTTGCACAGTCCAGCGAAATACTAATCAGGCTCAAATTATTCCTCTAATCCGGTCACCTCATGTGGGAGGAGCCAAGTAGAAGTCACAGGCTTACACTCTTCACCAATCACATGAGCTTCAGTGACATCTGCTCCCCTTATTAGCTGCTAAAGGTTTGTTAATTTGACTGAATGCAGACCTGCTTTAAATATTTTAAGACAGTGTCCTCATGAGTACAGCAGACATATGCAGAGTGTGAATCATTGTGCTTGTAAATTCACTACTAATTTAAGGTGCTTGTTATGGATTATTTCATACTCCATCATCATCCTCTTTTTACAGTGCCGTCACATGGAGCTGTCAGATAAAGTGACGTAAACAAATACTGGACAAGACGGTCACCTGTAAACATAAACACTTTTACATGTAAATCTTTTCATTTATGTTTCAGTAGAATAGTTTAGGCGTCCAAATAAATACTAAACAGAGAGCATCCTTCAGTCAAAGAAGCATAATGTGGTATAAACACCCTTAGACAGACTAGTGCTGTGCAGTAATATAATCTCTGACATCACAGTCATACATCAGAAGGTATGTGAATATTATGAAAATGTTTATTCATAATTTCATTTAAATATTCATTACATGTAAAGTGACATATTTGTATGTTACCGTTGGTCAGTATTACATTTAGCTGATTAAAATCAGAAATCCAGAAACAGAGCAAACAGAAAAGCTATAATACAGAAATCGACAACTTCTGATAAGTGCTGTACACTCTTGAAAAGTAGGGTTCTTCAAGGGTTCTTTAGAAAAGGCATCAGTTCTGTATAGAACCATGAACACTCGATGAACCTTCTGAATGCTTAAAGGGTTCTATAGAGTTCTGGAAAGGGTTATTTGTGTGTGCTGACTTTTTTGGTTTATGATTTGGTTAGTTGTAGGCTGTGGACTCAATACAACAGCATCAATAATAATAATAATAATAATAATAATAATAATAATGATAACAATAATGATAACAATAATAATAATAATAATAATGATAATGATAACAATAATGATAATGATAATTATAATGATAAAACAATAATAAAATAATAATAATAATAATAATAATAATAATAATAAAATGATAATAATAATAATAATAAAATGATAATAATAATAATGATAATTATAATGATAAAACAATAATAAAATAATAATAATAATAATAATACATTTTAAACAAATTTCATCACTACACTCTTAAGAGATGGTTCTCCAAAGGATTTTCAGTAAATGATTCTATGTAGAACCATGAACACTCAAGGAACCCTTCGGGTGGATAAAACGTTTCCGGTGGGTTCCAAAGGGTTCTTTGGGAAAGTGTCGTAGATGGTTCTATACAGAACCTTTTTGAAAATGGTTCTATATAGCCTCAAAGGATTTACATTGTCAAGCTTGTAACAACAGAGGAACCATATAGAACCCTTGAAGAACCATCTCTTTTAAGAGTGTATACAGAACCTTTTTGAAAATGGTTCTAAACAGCCCCCAAAAGGGTTCTGCTGTAGTTACGAAGTAAAGCTTTTAATAATAGAGGAACTTTTTTTGGTGCTATATAGAAGCATGCAGAACCCTTTTTCATAGAGTTCTATATAGAATCCTATAAGAAGGTTTCCACTGTTGTTACAAGCTAAAGAACCCTGTTTTGGTACTGTATAGAACCTTTACCATGGATTACTGTATAAATGTGACATGACTATCAGCTTGTTTCACTGCTGAGATGCTATTAAACCCCAGGATGCTTTGATAGTGGCCTTCAGCTCACCTGTATTGGTGGGTCAGTGGTTTCTCATCTTCCTCTTGACAATATCTCTATAGCTTCTCTGTGGGGTTCAGGTCTGGAGAGCTGGCTGGCCAACCAAGGACAATAATATGGTCAACAGACCATTTGGTAGAAGTTTTGGCACTGTGGCACAGGTGATAAGTCAGAAGATAGAAGCATGAAGTGCTCTAAAATCCCCTGGTAGATGGCTGGGTTGACTTTGGACACAGTGGACCAACACCAGCAGATGACATGCACCTCAAACCATCACAGACTCTCTTGTGTCTCTTAATATTAGGAATTATTGAGCGGCTTAATATTGTAGCCTGAGAGTGTTTAAACTGTTTACTCAAGCTTGAAATGAAATATTCTAATAATTTTACTTTCTGGACATTTAAAAATGTTCTGTATTGTAGATTAACACTAAAGTCATCCAAACTATGAGTAAACACATCTAATTATTTAGTAAACAAACAAGTAAACAAACCAGAACATGTTTATATTTGACATTCTACACAGTTGGCACCTCTTGCTGGCAGCTTTCTTGGCATTTTCTCAGTCAGCTTTATGAGGTAGTCACCTGGAATGGCTTTCAGTTAACAGCTGTGTCTTGCCAAGAGTTCATGACTTGCATTTATTGCCCCATTAATGTGTATGAGACATCAGTTGTCTCTACTTTAAAATAAAATCTAAAACATGTTTTGGTTTGTTGAACACTTTTAAGTTTACTACATGATTCCTTATGTGTTCCTTCATGTGGATGACTTCAGTGTTTATTTCCAAAGTAAAAACAAAAATAAATAAAAATTGTGTCCAAACTTTTGACTGGTACTGTATAATATTTTGCTTTACATCACATGCATAATGTGTGATATATTGTTGACCACTAGAGGTCATTACATTCTGGTAAAAACGTGATCGGTGTTTATAATGTTTGGTAATGTTCTCAGGCCATGTTTTGAAAACAGTGGTGTGTCCAAATAAGAAGCTGTTAGATGTGTTTCTCAGCTCGCTCTGTAATCATATAATGGCAGGAAATAACCCAGGCCTTCAACTGGCTTCAGTTCAAGTCTGATCAAATTACAGAAGAGCCATTTCCTCCTATGTACTAACCGGATATGTGCAACCCACCAACCAGAAACATCAGCAATGACAAAAGACATCAGTAAGCTCAGTGTTTTTGTCTCTGTTGCTTCATCGTATTAAGTCATTACTTGAGTGTCCAATCACAGCCCTTCTTTACCTACTGACTAAAGTCACTTGAGGCGCTGACCGCAGCCTGTGTCAGCTGCTCAAGACAGGAATGGAAACAACTTAGTATCCATGTCCCCACTACTCAGCTGTGGACAGACTCATATATAGTATCTCACAGAAGTGAGCACACCCCTCACATTTCTGCACATATCTGATTCTATCTGTTCGTGGGAGAACACTCTAGAAATGAAACTTGAAACTTGGATGTAACTGAGAGTACAGCTTGTGTAACAGTATAGATTTACTATCTTCTGAACATCACTCAACACACAGCCATTACTGTCCAAACAGCTGGCTCACAAGTGAGTACACCTCACACTGAACAAATTGTGCCCAATATGTTGTGTAAGCACAGGGGCGTGGTAGTGGGGGGAAAAGTGGGACTAAGTTACCAGGGCCCGAAGTGGGTCGAGGGCCCTTGAGGAGTCTGGAATTTTATTTTTCTTTAAATATTAAAGGAAATAATATTTGATAATACATAGTAAATCTGCCAGTGTTAAATCAACACTATTAGAGTTAAATTAACACTGAGAGTGTTACATTTTAACACCCTCAGTGTTAAATGAACTCTAATAGTGTTGATTTAACACTGGCAGATTTACTGTGTAGGGGCGAGGGGCCCTGGGCACTGTTCGTCCATAGGGCCCAGAATTTGGTGCCACGCCCCTGTGTAAGCACCATTATTATCAATCACTGCCTTAATTCTCTGTGGCATGGAATTCACCAGAGCTGCACAGGCTCTTCCACTCCTCCATGATGACATCACAGAGTTGGTGGATGTTAGACACTTTGTGCTCATCTTCTACTTGAGGATGCCCCACAGATGCTCAACTGGGTTTAGGTCACCTGTACCTTCAGCTTCCTCAGCAAGGTCATCTTAGAGGTCTGTTTGGGGTCGTTATCATATTGGAAAACTGTCATGCAGCCCAGTTTCAGAAGCTGCTCCGTTACAGTAAATTCATGTTTCCCTCAGTGAACCGCAGCTCCTCAATGCTGGCAGCACTAATGCAACCCCAGACCATGATGCTACCACCACCATACTTGACTGTAGGCAAGATACTGTTATCTTGGTACACCTCACCATGGTGCTGTGACACATGCTGGACATCATCTGACCCAAACAAGATTATCTTGGTCTCGTCAGACGACAGAACATGGTACTATTACCCCATGCTCTCGGACTGCTTGTCTTCAACAGCTTGCGGGCTTTCTTATTCATTAGGTTCAGAAGAGGCTTCCTTCTGGCACGATGGCCATGCAGACCAAGTTGATGCAGTGTACTGCAATTCTTCAACCTCTGCAACAATGCTGGCAGCATCTTTTTTTTGAAGCCAATCTCTGGATATGATGCTGAACACGTGGACTGTTCCGAGTGGAACCCATCCCGCAAAACCGCCGTATGGCCTTGGCCACTGTTCTGTAGCTGTTTCAGCTTCTTATAGTTAAACTATTTTGTGGAGAGCAATACTTCTATTTCTCACATCCTCAGAGAGTTCTTTGCCATGAGGTGCCATGTTTTGACATGAATGGCTGTGTGTTGAGATGTTCAGAAGACAGCAGCTGTATACTAAGTTATAGTTTCACTTTGTCTCACATAAAGATAATAAAGTATTTGCAGAATTGTGAGTGGTGGACACCGTTATCATGTTTGTACTCCAGTTTCTGAGGTGGAACACCTCCCACAGGAGCCTTGTTTAAATTCACTTAACCAATTACCGTAGTCCCTGATTACTTGGATGAAGATTTATTATTTTAGGATACTTTAATTAGTCAGACACTAATCCTGGCTAATCCATGCTGTCTACTCAATACAATGTAAACCTGTACTACAGACTTGTTACTATGGTTAATAACAATAAGATGTACACTCTCAGACATAAACAGTGTCGTGCAGTATCATCTTCACTAAAGTGTCCCTGAGAACAGTAACAACAGAAAGCACAGCTCAGATAAAGACAACGTTCCATAAACTCTTATAAACATTCCATAAACATCGTTCTTCAAGGGTTCTTTGGTAAAGACAAATGAATCTGTATAGAATCATGAATAGGCAAAAAATCATTTACCATCTCAAATCACTGTACACATGACTTTTTGACAATTATTTTAGATATCACCTAAATGCATTATATTATGCCAAAACATTATGACCGCCCCTAGTTTGTAATTTGGCCTGATGTCACATGACAGGCAAGGCTGCATGTATAAATATGTGAGCACACTAGTCAGTTGTAGCAGAGTGTAAAACCATCCTCGTGGGCAAAAAGGGTTCTATATAGAACTTTTATAGTGCTGCAAAGAACAATGTTTTGTCCTAATGTATTTTGCCCTTTTTTCTTAATTTTACAAACTTTTACAAAATTCTTTAAAACGTAAACAGTTTAACAGAGCTTCACTACACTTCACTAAATGACGGGTGACCAGATTATAATAACAAATAACTGTATTTATACAAAATCTGCCCATGCAGTAGTGATGAAGCTCGTTATTATTATTATGATGATGATGATGATGATGATGATGATTATTATTATTATTATTATTATTATTAATAATAATAATAATAATGTTGCAGCAAAATGATCCAGTACAATGGATACAGTGATGAGAGTTTGACATGGATGTAAACAAACAGCATACATGGACAGAGACGGCACATGGGGAACATAAACAAACAAGCACAAAGTGGGGCTGGGATTGGGTAGAGGTGGGTGTGACAATCAGTCTGATTTAAGACTAATTGTACTGTTATGGGGCCTAAAACACCACACAGTAAATCTGTCAGTGTTAAATCAACACTATTAGAGTTAAATTAACACTGAGGGTGTCAAAATGTAACACTCCCAGTGTTAATTTAACTCTAATAGTGTTGATTTAACACTGGCAGATTTACTGTGCAAGAACGATTGGACACTGGTTTAGAGATGAACAGTACACAGGTAGTGAAGTTAGGACTCTTAATTAAATGTCTGATAAACACCAGTTTAAGGGTTTAAGACAACAGTTATTATTCCTAACTGATGCCCGAGGCAGTTATCAGTCCAGGACACATTTTAATTCTGTTGTACTGATGGTTCAGTGTGATACAGCTGACATGTGGGCATGATTGTGGGCTTGATTCCTGAGGGCACCTATAAAGTAAAATAAACAAATATACATGAATGTGTTGTCATATCTGGTGTAGTCTTGAAAAGGAAGTATAACTGAGTTATCTTGCAGGTGGATCTGACTCAGCCTTGTCTGTCTCCTTTAAAACGATTCAGTCATTGAGAGCTGACATGAAAACAAACGCTGGTATTTGTGTTATGACTGAAGCACTGAACAGGTGTCAAGCTCCCACATGAGACATGAGAAAGAAAATATTTATTTTTGATTTTACAGTTGGAATATCGAGTCGAGCACTAAACTTGTGCTCATGATGTCATGTCCATGATGAACATGGACCCGACTGGAGAGAAAGCGCGGATACAAACGCATCCGGGCTGGGCTCAAAATGCAGGGGGTGAGCGGCAAACCAAAATATAACAAAAAACCTGCATGGAGGCTTTTCCCCAGTAGGAGTGTACTCCGTCTGTAGACACCCACACTCAACAGGTCCAGCGTTGCCCATGGGGACCTCCACACTATGCGAGGGGGCATGTGGGGGATCTTGCCCCCTCGCAGGAACCCTGTATCAACAGAGGATCCCAAACCTGGGAGGAGGGCCGCCGATCCGCACCACACCACTAAAAACAGACCGTAGTCCCAATGGCTCATTGGTTTACAGGCAGGGCTTCTCCCCAGGCCAATGAAACCCTCCTGGAATCTCCACAATCATACTGTAAACAAATAGAAACATCCCTCACTTCATAAGTAAGAAGAGAGGAGGCACTAAAAAATGGAGGACCAGATGGCAAGAATAGGGGTAAGTCCCTACGAAGACCTGACTGCAGAACAGAAAACTGAGGGTGAGATGACTGGCCTGGGAGTAACAGATGGCTCTGCATCACTGCAACCATGATGTCAGCGGGCAGCTGAAACCACTGATTTACCACTGGCTCAGACCAATGGGGGAAAAGGGGTTCGCCCCCAACAGCCAATCACTATGCTGGAAAGAGATCCTAACAGATCCACTCACTGCACGGCAGGGGGCGGTGCTGAGGCAGACGGAACCACCACACAACACAGAGGGTGATGGCCAGCAGAAACCGAGTGCCGCATAGCAAGGACGGGGCCCTACACAAACCCAAGAGAGGCCAGTACCCTGCTGGATCCCCTGCCAGGCAACCTGCCCCAGCGACGGGGCAAACCCTTACAGCTTTACTGTAACTATGCCACAGTGTGCTGACTTGGTGGCTTATGATTTGGTTCATTTTAAGTTAGATGTTGTTCAGTGTGTACTGGCTCATTTTGCTGCAACAGCATTTTTATTAATAATTTTAAAGAATTTTTATTAAGTTTAGGAAAAACAAAAATACTAAAATTGTTCTTTTTAGCACCATAAAGGTTCTATATAGTACCAAAAAGGGTTCCACTGTTGTTACAAGCCATTGTTTCCACCCAGATTTCAATGGAATTGTACAAAAATAGGCCGCATAAAGGTTAAAAAAGGTCAATAAGGTGCACAGTCTGATGATATAAGAGTGCATCAGTATCCAGATGTGAGGACCAGCCTTAACAGCAACACCTTTCAGTAAAAATACTCGAATTATTGGTACAATTTACCAAGAAGAGCCAAAAGAACACAGTTAAACTGCTCCACAGCTCAGTGCTGGGGGGCTTTATACCACTCTAGCCATTGACTGGCATTAGGCACGGTGCCATTAGGTTCATGTTTATCTGCTGCAGAGAGTCATATTCTATTGGCACTACTTCTCTACATAGACTAGACAAGCTGTGAGAATTTGCTCAGCTGTGTCAGCAATGCGTGCAATTTACAGCAGCTGAATGTATTCATTAGAAGGGGTGTCCGCAAACATATGGACATGTAGTGTAAGTGCTTTGCTGTTGATGCTTAGACGTTTTCCTCAGATAAATAGTTTCAAATAGACTTAAACTAGAATACTGTCAGAGTCAAGAGTCAGTACTGATACCTGGATACAAGATATCAAATCAAATGTATTTATAAAGCGCTTTTTACAACTGATGTCACAAAGCAGCTTTACAGGGTTAGTAATAACAGACATAAAATCATTAATCCCTAATCTCCGGTGAGCAAGCCAACGGTGACAGTGGCAAGGGAAAACTCCCTCAGAGCTGGAGGAAGATATCTGTCTAGTAACAATCTAGTGATAGCTGGGTATCTTTTTAGTTTTTTAACATTAAGTCAATATTATGTCTTTTTATTTTTTTAATAAATCATAAATTAATAATCACTTGGAGGAAATTAGACATTTAATAGGTTAAACTGCATCTGAATGGCATATTGTTTACCTTAAAACGTGTGCCAAAATAGCATTCCATGGGGGCCTGAGTAGAGTAAGATGCTGACACTATGACCAGAGGATTGCGAGTGCTGTAATGCTGTTTGCCATCGATACCCGCGCAAAAACTGTCCATGCTCTCTCTGGGCAGGTAGATGGCACTCTCTCCCCATCACTTTCACACTACAATGCCCACACGGCAGCCATGGCCTAGTGCAGGGGTGTCCAAACTTTTTTCACTGAGGGCCACATACATAAAAATATAGGAGGGACTGGGTCACATACTAGAAATTAGCTACATAGCCTTAATTTTTGTGTATTAAAGTTAGAAAAATCAATTAAAAGTGGTCAAATATGTTATATTGTTAAATAAAATTAAAGACAAAACTGCCTTCATCACAGCTTTCCATAAATGGATCTTTACTGATTTATTAAGCTTTGGTAGCTCATTCTCAGAACAGCAGCCTCAGATTTCTTCTACAGAAGATTTTCAGCACAGAGAAAAACAATAAAAGGGAAACTGGGACGGGTACATCAAGCTTGTTATTTAAGTTATTAGGCTTAGAAACACACCTATTAACGTTCGTTTGAAATGGTTCTCAACATTAACAGACTGAACTGGACTTAATAACAGGGGTGTATGTAATTTTAGTAAATTATTCTGGTGTCAGCTGCGCTGGGTATTATAAATTGGGCCATCCAGCTGCGGTGCTGATCCAACGCCACTCGTGCCAAAAATCCGGACAAATGTCACTTGATCAAGGATCAAATCTGCATCAGATGAGATCAGCTGACTTTGCGTGTGCAGTGTGTGCGCTGTGCACAGCGGTGTGTACTCTGTGTGTTAACAAGAAAAACGCATATAAGTGGTTCTGCCATGTTTAGTAACTTGGGGTAAATTTCTTCTGTGATTGTCCTCAGTGTTGCCAGATCTCGCGATAGAAACAAGCAACCAGCTCTATGAAAACAAACCCAAAATAAGCCCAACTGGCAACCCAACACATTCTGTAAAACAGAGGCCACTTTTAAACAGTATAAAGTTAAATACTTA
This sequence comes from Crenuchus spilurus, assembly GCA_036984385.1. NCBI lineage: Eukaryota > Metazoa > Chordata > Actinopteri > Characiformes > Crenuchidae > Crenuchus > Crenuchus spilurus. The sequence continues at coordinate 48,413 of BRDA01004697.1, forward strand.
TGACATTATACATAAACAACACAAACATTATGCTAAACACTTTTATTATAAAACATTGAATAACTTAAATTATTTAATAAATTATTTTAAAAACGTAAATACTTTTAAGCTCTGATCAAAAGAAAAGTGCATTTTGCATCTCCCATCTGAAGTCAGAGCCATTCTTTCAGTGCGCTCTTTTTTTCCGACTCTTTATTATATTTTTTTTACATATTTTCCCCACTTATTCCAGCTCATTCTTATGCTGCCTCGTCACTCTGGGCTGTGCCTGGCTGCCTGCCTGCTGTGTGTGTGTTTGGGTGTGTGTGACTGGTCAAGTAGGGCGGGAACGATAAACAGAAGACGGTGGCTTGGAAGGGACAAACGACCTATCACTCGTCTTTTGGTTTCTTATGGGGAGCTGGGAGATAATCAAAGAGTTTCACTCGGAAAGAAAAACAAGCCCAAATAAGCGACATCACGTTCAAAAACAAGCCCAAAAAAACGCAACCCGCAACTCACGAGATTTGCAAGTGACTTTAGAAAAAAACAAGCTCAAAGTCGCTTATAATAAGCAGACTTGGCAACACTGATTGTCCTTTTTGGTGGAGCAACTGCCTTGATCAGGAGTAGCTCCCCCTGGTGTTAAAACTAAGAAGTGCAATACACTCAAGCAAAAGTTGAAGTACGGGCCATATTCTATTCTATTTATAAAATTTCTTGCGGGCCAACCCCTGGCCTAGTGGTAAGGATCTGGTCATGTGACCAGAAGGTTGCCAGTTGGATCCCCAGACAGGACATGACTGAAGTGCCCTTGAGCAAGGCACCTAACCCCCTAACTGCTCCCCAGGCACCGGTGGATAAGGGCTGCCCACCGCTTCGGGCACAAATTCTCACAACCTAGTGTGTTCACTAGTGTGTGTGTGTGTGTGTTTCACTGGGTTAATTGGCTATTACACTGGGAGAGAAAATTGGCAAAAATACTAGAAAAATAAATATAAAAAATAGCATTCCTAAGACATTATCAGGTTTATGCCATGTTGTGGGGTCCAAAACCTGTTTAAACACACAGGTTGTGGGGACCTTTCTTCCTTGTTTTGAGGTTAGGGTTTAGGGTTTTAAAGTTTGAGTAAGTCTGCGTAATGTCGCCACAATGTGTGTGGGTGTGTGTGACTGTAAATAAGAGAGAGAAGGACACTGTCAACAGGCCTAATTTAAGCAACAGTCTGCCTAATTGCACTGAAGGCCACAAAGAAACTCACCCAGCCACTATTTTAGAGAAGTAGACCCATTTTTTGAGAACAACCTTATTGTAACATACATCAACACACTGAAAACAGTCACTAATGTGTATTTCTAAGAAATTTGTACTTCTAGACTTCAGAAACTTCAACCAGTGAAACTCAGATTAGCCGTATCTGTTCTAATCAGCTTCCTCTCCTGCTGTGAGTGGGAAAGATCACCCAGCCCAGTTGTTTAAACTGCTCCTAAACAACCCAGCACAGCAGGACAAAAGCCACTAACCCAGCAGCTAAACTACACACTTGCCTGCAGTGGCATACAAGGCACCTGGGGAGCAGTTGAGGATTAGATGCCTTGCTCAAGGACACTTCAGTCATTTCCTGTCAGTTCAGGGAACCAAACCAGCGAGCTGGTCACAAGGCTGGTTCCATAACCGCGAGCCCATGATTGCCCCTGTGGAAATAACCCAACAAAAACAGTCCCAACCTCACATTTGGGTGGAAGAAACAACCCAACAGTTTTCAGAGTGTAGACAACTCAATACAGATAATAAACTCACCCATCCTGGATAGCATACGGATGTGGGCCACTTCTGGCTGAGAAATGGCACTGCTGGCCCACTGTCACTGCATGTGAGCCAAACATGGCCTTCATATTGAAAATAGACATTTGGCCCACATGTACCATAACAGATGTGGTCCACTTCTGGCAAAGATATGGCAGCGTTACCTACATATAAGCTATAAGTGGCTAGCTTCTGGTCCAGATTTGGCCCAGTTACAGTATGTGTGGTTCACATTTGGCTGATATGTGGCCCTAATCTGGTGTATATGTGGCCCACATCTTGCAACCAGGAGCGGTCCGCCCAAGTGCCGTCAATCTATGTGGCAAGTGGGCCAAATGAAATGGGGGATGAGGGCCAGATGTGGGCCAGGATAATTTTGCTATCTGGAAAGAATCTGGAATTCTATGAACTATGAACAATATCTTTGTTTTGTCACCGATATTAGACCTCAATTCTAAGTCTACTAAGATACCACAGTAATAGTTTATTGGGTTTAACAGAACCAAATGTTGTGTCTGAACCTGAAGACTTTGATGCTCTTTGCCTTAGAAAGAAACATGTTGACATGAAGGTGCCTTCAAATGAATCACTTTTGAGAGGCTTGAAGGCAACAATATGTCATGATGTTGCCAAGATACTGACAGGATTATGGGATATGTGGGTCAGTGAAGGATACATCAACGCTGCCTCAAACATCATGCATGCCTAAGTGCCCTCCTCTGAGACAAAGCCATAAGGTTTCAAAGTACAATGTTTGAATACATGAATAACTTAATGTTAATGAACTCTTTTGTAGTGTAAGTTTTAGTCGTGACCACTGAAGAAATAACATGCTGTATGTTATTTTGGGTTTACCCTGTGTTTACTGTGAATCTGTACTGTTTTCTGTTACCGTTGTCCTGTTGACAGGATAGTCAGTGAACATGGCTACTACAGTGGAAACCCTACTTAGGAGTTTAATCCGTGCAGGAGCCGAGCTCGTTAGCTGGTTTGCTCGTTAGCTGGATGCATTTTCCCCATAAGAATACATGTAAAACTGATTAATCCGTGTCAGCCGGCCAATATACAGTATACTTTAATATGTAAATAATGTGTTTATATGGGTTTTTAAAACATAAACGAGACGACGACGGCGCTCGTGTAGGCTGGCGGCTAAGGAGGACAGGAGGACGGGCGTACGTGTATGGCATGGTTACACTTATCATATGAAAAGTAAAAGTAAAATGTATCTAACTTTCTTGTTCACTACATTTTGCTGTCTTTGTGTCACTTTCACTAGCACTTTCACTGGACAGCGGTCAAAGGTAATGACTGACCTCTTCTTCTACGCTAGCATCTAAGGGATGCTACGACCGCAGCGCCCCTAGCGGTTGGCATACTTGAACTAATTTAGGCTACTCGTTACTTGGAATTTTACTCGTTACCTGGAACAAAAATATTCCGAGATGTCGACTCGTTACCTGGAATACTCGTAAGTAGGGTTACCACTGTATAGCCCTTATAACTCCTGATAGCCCAGCTTTTGGTGGGCTAGCTGAGTGTATCTGTGGATCCATGCACACCAGTAAACCTATGTTCCAGACTACTGTACATTGACTAGTTCCCTGATGTGAAGAGTCTGTGAATTTCTACATTTCTACATATTGGCCAATATTTTAAAAATCACACAGAATTCTTAGTTTGTTTATGCAAATTTATTGAATAAAATCTGATCAGGATTAAGCAGATGGGATTATGGATGGATGGAATTCATTGAATATTAAACTGGACTAGAAAACAACTATGAAGTTTTTGTTTATTTATTGTGACTTATGTCTCCATACGTTTAACCACCACTGACACCTTCAGCTCAGCTCAGCTCTTATTGGTTGATGGACTTTCAGGATGATGTCAATGTGACATTTTTACACCAGAGAAATATTCTAATATTGTAATATATAGTCTAAACATTGGAAATGTTTAATATTTATGGTTCACATGTCCGTAATTTAAATTTTATTTTATTTATTTATTTATTTATTTATTTATTTATTTATATTATATTATTAACAGCAAATAATAATTATTAATAAAATATCAATAACATTTTACTAATAATGTATTAATATTTATTATTATAATAATTTTAATTTATGTACAAGCCTCCTCCATACTCAAGCCAGTTGTGTGTCCCCCCACCTATGAAATCAAAATTTGATCACTTATGGTTCACAATCGAGGACTGTACTTGGGGAAGATCGGAGGGGTACAGATTTAATTATTGACACCCCACACAACAGGATAATCAAAAGACAACTGGTTACTATCACCCTGAAATCGGTAGACCTTTTACAATTGTCAGGAGCAGTAAATTAATTTTTCCACGTGAATCAGACTTAAGCTGCTCACGCTTTTGGAACGACGCTGGTGCATTATGGGAAATGTAGTTTCTTAAGTGGATTATTTGTAATATCTTGATTTTTAGACTGCATTAGGATATTAGGTATGATGACACTGGATGACAGAATTACCAACAAAAAGCCTGCCAATGAACAAGTCTGCTGTGTAATGTGTGTAATGGCCATTTTGAGCCAACGAACAAACTGTTTTAGAGCTTTAAAATTCTGGGATCTTGTTGAGATAAAACTAGTAAAGATAATGTACAAGGCACAACATAACCTTCCAAACTGTATTCAGAGGCTGTTTGAAATCAAAGAGAGCCACTGTGAACTTAGGGGAATAGCAAAGTTTAACAAAATAAGGGTAAGAAATAATATTAAAAAGATTAATGTCAGTTAAACTCGTGGAATAAATGTGAACAATGTGTACTTCACGCAGCACATTTTTAAAAATGTAAAAAAAAAAAAAAAGTGTTACAAACAAATGAGCACATCCACAGTACTGGGAAAGAGTTCTGGGACATGGAACATCAAAATTAAACTTGTCATAAAATGTGCAAACATGTTCAAGTAAGCTAAATTAGACACTCCAAAATCAGATCTCTCTTATTGTTTTACTTTTTTTTTTCAAAAATTGGCCAAGAATCAAGTCTTTGCTTTACATTCTGTCCTAGATGTTAAAGGACCTCAGGCGCCTCAAAAAATAGAGACGACTTTGGCCCTTTTTGTAGAGAGCATCGGTGTTCTTAGCCCTTAGATTTTGTGTTATGTTTATCTAAAATAAATGTTACACCAATGAGTAGTGAGACAATATGTCATTGTTATGTAAATCCAAACAGCCTGTAGACTGACATGCATTTTTGGAAAACAATAGAGATTACACAGTTTCTGTATGCGACCAGGGGTTTAGCACCAAATTCTGGACCCTACAACCCCACGCCCTCCCCCCACATAAATAAATATTCTTTCCTTTAATATTTAAAGGAAAATAAAATTCCCCTTGGGGCTCTTGTAGCTCAGTCCCACTTTTCACCCTGCGATGACGCCCCTGTATGCGACACTGAGAAATAACAGCCTATATATATGAACAGAAAATGTAGGTTTGTTCACTTGCTCTCCCTTAAATAATAGACAAGACTCACAAATTGGCTAAGCATTAGGAATGGCCGATACCATTCATTTTCCTTTCACGCCAATACTGATGAATTCCCATGTTAAAATATGACAATGCCAACACTGACACAGTGGTCATTTTTTAAATTATTTTTTAATAATGTGAACCAGAAATTGTGTACGTTAAAATGTAACATGGTTCAGTCTCAGTATGTGACATAACATTACTGAAAAACTAAACTCATGTTGCAGAATTCAAAATAAAAGCATGTTTTGTGAGTGAAAGCGTGAGTGTTGTGTTCTGTTTTGTTTCTGAGAACACCAAAAAGAAATAGAGCAGCCTGATGTGCGGTCTAGAAGGTCAAAATGCTATTTTCACGTAAGAATAGTTTTTTTAAGAAACATGTGGCTCGGTAGTGTGGATATGTCAGTATCGATCCGCTGTCAGCACTAAGCATGTATGTAGAAAAGGAGAGAACAACTGTGTATGTAACATTTGGACACATTGAAAAGCTGCACGCTGTGTGTATTTGGGCGTGCGCTAGGACCCGTGGGAAGACTGAGCAAAGCAGCTGAGCTGTCAGAAGTCGGGTTGCCAAGTTTGTAATTTTACAGCGCTGTTAGGCTAGTTTGAAATCCATCTATCCTTCCATCAATTATCCCGCCTGCTAAATCCTTATCAGGGGCGCAGTTAGTCCCCTTCCCCCTCACTGGGCACAGAGCAGGGCATTTGAAAATGCAAAATGCAAAATCAAAGGTGCAGAATTTTGGGCTATTTTAAAAATATATGCAGAACATTATTATATTATAATACTATTAATAAATAAATGTTAAAATATCAAAACTACGAATATTAATATAGTTGTAAACAAACTAGAATTAAAGGACGATTTAAGATTTAAGTTCGTTGGTAGTTCTTTTGGCATTTGTTTTCTTCTAGTTTCAGCTTCTGGAGGCGGGTTTTAGAAAGAGTTGCCAGATTGGGCGGATTTTGTTTGATATTGCTTATAAAGGTTAACAAGTAAAAAAAAAAAAAAAAAAAAAAAAAAAAAAGTATTCACTAATTGCTTGCAAGTTTATTCTTATTTATGCCTCTTATAATAATAATAATAATAATAATTTTATAGAACTTGGAAGACATGCAAATAAAATAAATAATAATTTAATAGCTTATAAATACTGATACATTATACAGGATCAGCCATTTATTATGGTTTAGCTGGTTTAATGTTGAAATGTTGGACGTCAAATGTTATTTTGTGTACTTTGGGGCGTTTATTGCTTTTTATCTTAAACCTCTATATCAATGTGGCAACCTTGGTTTTAGCCCGCCTTTGTGCTGGATGTTTTCTGCTGGGCCTGGCAACCCTGACGCTGTCAGTCAGAGGAGCTGCTCGTTGGGACACACCTGGCCGTGCTGATCATACACAGACGAGCTGAGGCTCGGCTATACTGCGCAGCCGCTGATGGAATGCTGGGTGAGACGCTTCACTGTTGTTTACTACAGTCATTACGTTTGAATGGGGGGTTTCGTGCCACGTAAGCTCGGAACGAAGTTGTAAGACAGCCTCAAACTCGTGTCTCAGTGATTTGGACACTGTTTGGAGTAGAATGGTGGCAGACTGCTTCGTCAGCTGCCTTTGTTGGAGGGAGGGGGGTGTTATGTGTGCTCAGTGGTCAGTGGGGGTGATCGTGGCTCAGCACTGCAGGCCAGTTCAGATTTCAGATTTACTGAGAACGAATAAATAATATTAAATAATAAAACAGCTGAAAAGTACATCTGTGACCAACTTTAGAACACCAGGTTCTGGTGAGCTGTGGCTTCAGGCAGACATTGGGTCCAGTAGGCAATGACTGAAGTGCCTTTGACCAAGGCACCAAACCCCCAACTGCCCCCTGGGCACCGTGGATAGGGCTGCCTGCTGCTCTGTGTTCACTGTCATGTAGTGTGCACTTTCACTTGTTTTCTTTTCTCTTTGCAACAGTGTGGTGTGTAAAGCAGGCGCAGATGACCGCCTGCGATGAAGACTGATCCAGAGAACTGTCAGGCTGACACCGTGGAGCTGAGCGGGTGAGATGGACCAGGCCGTGGTGGACAGCTGTATTACGGAGCTGCCGCACAACAGTTCTGCTGTGTCCGGCGACAATGGCGGGGTGGTTCTGGTGATCAACCACAGCAAAGCCACGCCACCCCTCAGCGTCCTGTGGGCCACGGTTCTGTACTGTGCCGAGTTCATCTGCGCCGCCGTGCTCTGTAGCATGTACCACAGCAGCAACGACAAGATATGGATGGGCTTGACCATCACCTTCATGCTGCTGCCTTCAGTGCTCACCCAGCTGACCCTTACCTTCGTCCATCGGGACCTAGGGAGAGACCGGCCTCTGGTGCTGTTCATGCATCTGCTTCAGATGGGGCCGCTTATCAGGTTTGTAGATTTCCAACTACATCAGCACAACACTAGTGCATCTCCAAACAAAGTTCAGGATGACTTTGAGTTTGGTTACTGTATGCAGTGTGTGGTGCAATTTGGGTAATAACATGTGGTATTGTTGTCTTGCATGTCAGGGGCATTGTGTTTTGTGACTGGCACATGTCGCATGGATTATGCCACTATGTCTTGTGGAACATGTGGTAGTGGTTACGATTAGGAATGCTTCACAGAGCACGTGACTGTCCCCAAAGATGTCAACGCCACTATATGTTCCTCTCTGAGACACCTACTGCCTGGTCAAAATTATGCCATAGTGCCACGAGGACAAGACCATGCACATAACCTCCTGATGGTCATGTGACCCTGTAATGCAGCACAAGGTACAAAGTATATGATGTTAGTGGTCATATACTGTGTAATAGACTGCTGAGGTGTACAATGCTGTATACAGTCTATACACATAACTTCCAGTGTATGCTCATTGTATGTCCAATAGGAATATGTCTTCAATCCATTAAGAGCATTCTACCCATCCATCATCTTCTGCCTAATCCATTTCAGGGCTATGGTGAGTCCTTCCTCTTCACCAGGCAGGGTACCATCCGACGTCCAATAGGGACATGCTTTGTATTAGAGATGGGCAATATGACATTTGTTATAATTGTGATAAATTACATCGTAATATGTCACAATATGCTTTTCTGAGCATGTCATGGATGTTGTCAGCACCAGATGGTGTGTTTAAGAGCATAATTGGTCCCATTTATTTGCATTTAGTGCAGAAAATGTTAAAAACAAGTCAATGAATGATACTTTTTGGACATATTTTTGGCTTATTTATGTCTTTCCTAACTTATGTCTGTCATAAATAATACATATGAGTTTTTCCTGTAGTGTCAATATATTCTGCCAGATCACCCACTTCTACTTAAGTAGTAACACACTTGGTCAGTGCTATAATGTGAGATATGGCCACTGATGTGCTGCAGTCATAGGCATGTTTATACCACAGATCTGTTATTTTGTTTATCCACATAACGCCAAATAAAGTTGTTCCTCAGACACTCTGCTTCTAAAACATTCTCAGACATAGTAATCTAGGAGCATCATTTCCCATTAACTTTATATATACAGTGGTGCCTTGAGATACGAGTTTAATTTGTTGTGTTACAGAGCTCGTAAGTCAGTCAACTCGTATATCAAACGAATTTCTCTCATTTAAAATAACTGAAATAGATTTAATCCATTCCAGCCCTGAAACATCCCCAAACCATCCTAAATTATGGACAAAAAAACATGTTTTGAATTAAGAAACACACATATATATACTTTACCAATGCATAACAAAATATTTAAATTTCATATTTCAAGAAATATTAGTGTAAAATAATTTTTTGGGTATTCGCGGGGAATTCGCGGGGAATTCGATACGTGCGGTACTGTGTAGATGCGTAGTGCGCGCTGTACAGTAAAATCTCTCTTCTCCCATTTCACTTCGGCATCCGACTGCAGCCAAAAAATTCAGCAACTGGATTATATATTATACAAATATTAACAGTATTTAACATAATTACTGTATGTATGTTATTAAAATGATCTAAATTTAAGAGTTTAAAGCAGTTTTACAGTCAAATGTTTTACATAATTACTGTACGTATGTTATTAAAATTAAATAGGTTTAAGAGTTTAAAACATTTTTACTATCTTTTTTTTTTTTTCAAAAATTATGTAAGAAGGAGATAAGTGCACGAGACTGGACTAGATTCTGAGGGTAACACGTGAGAAAGAATGAGATGCAGGTGTTATGCTGCCCATACTGGACCTTTGCGCCAACTGGCAGCAGCCACTCGTATCTTGGAATTTCGCTTGGATTTTGAACCAAAATACGGACGGAGTAGCAGCACGTATCTTAAAAAAAAAAGATTTGTATGTTGGTCTGCTCGTATCTCAAGGTACCACTATGTGTGTGTGTGTGTGTATATATATATATATATATATATATATATATATATATATATATATATATATAT
>BRDA01004697.1:58161-77654 GCA_036984385.1 Crenuchus spilurus
TGTAGTCACATAGACATATATATATATATATATATATATATATATATGTGTATATATGTGTGTGTATGTATCACCATGGAACTCTATGCTCGTCTGGTTGTATGTTAAAAAAATTCTATGCTCGACGATGAGGGTGTATATATGTGTATATATATATATATATATATATATATATATACAGATACACTGATGTTAAATATGTTGTTGGTGGTGTAAACTGTGAGTCTTTAAGCACGACTCACGGCTTCATATATCTGTTAAGTTCAGCTCTTAACACAGTTAACCTGCAGGTAGAAACGAATTAATTTCTTTGTTGTTGATGGAACTCAAATTCACGTCTTTATCCTTACCCTTCAAACAAGCTGTAAATACTTTGAAAGTCCAGCTGACGTACTGTATTGACTTTATTTCACTGTTGTCATCGCAGTCATGCTCTGTTTCGGGCATCGTTGCTAGGTTGTGATGGTATGTGGCGGAGTAATACTTAAAGAGCTTTGGTCAGAGCCGTTATTGTCAATATCAGCACTCCTAGAACATCTCTCAGCCAATCAGATTTCAGGATCAGAACTACCTAACTATGATTTGTATTATCCTACTGGCCAGGACAGACATTTGTGTAAGTGAGCTGAATAATCTTTCTTGAAATGCAGTCCAGGTAACACCTCTGTAACTGCCACTTCAGTGTCATACAGAGATCATCATTCCTGTGGCCTGTGCTTAAACATGTCTGTACAAGAACACAGCAAAGCTGGGATACTGTTACTATACTTCACTTTAGTTCTAGTCCAGTCTCCTGTACACACATCTCCCATGTCAGCGTTGGACGTATGACTTTCAGTGCCCGTGGACCCTGAGTGTAAGGACAGCCGTGTAGCCCACTGACACACTAACGTCAGGCTTTCGCTCTTCTGCTTTCCTTTTTTTCTGCTTCTTTGTTTTGGCCTGTGTCTTATCTGTTCCCGTTCTGCCTCATGCGATTGTTTTTGTTTCACTTCTTTGCAGCGTTTTAGAATTCTAGAAGGTGTACAGCCTCGTAGAGTAAACAAACGTGAGTCATTTTCAGGCGTAGTCTAGGTAGATATTCAAACAGTCCTTTGTGAGATTTCCCTGGTAAATTTTACTGGCTGTGCTTGGCGTTCAATAAAAAACAAGCACAGGAGCAAAGGCCACTTGTTGACAGGGGCCACTTAGTTTTCATTCTCTCAATTAATTAGTGAGGATAATTGATTGATTAATAATTGATTATTAATATACAGCTACCGGTACTGTTTATAGCCTTTTTGAATAATAGAGGCCTTTGAAAGCAGTGTAAGGTATGATAGATAGCCAAATAAATGGGACTAATTATGCTACTGTGCTGACAATATCCCCGGTGTGCTCAGAAAGCATATTGTGATGTAATTTATCACAATAGTGATAAGCGTCATATTATCCAGCTCTAATGTTCCTATTGGATGTAGGATAAGATAAGATAAGCCTTTATTAGTCCTGTTATGGGGAAATTCACGGCGTTTACAGCAGCAAAGTGACAGTAAAGTTCTCATATACGTATATAAGTTTATACTACATAAAAGAAGAAATAATAGTATGTACAGTATATAAAATGACTTTTTTAATGACACTGTTGGACATTCAGAATTGTGCTTTTCCTCACCAACAAAACACAGATTCACCAGCACAGTTACAGTTTGGTGCTGAAATGGAAGAAGACAACAAACTACAAGCACAACCTTTACTAAACTACACTTGTTATGATGAAGCCAGAATACAGCCGCTTAGCTTTGTGTTTGTGCTCAGCTGCTGCAGTGTTAGGGATCATCTCACAATTAGCAGAAGAAATGTGAAGTGTTTCAGTGTCTGTAGCCAATGACACTCACATTAAACACACAGAACATCCATGTGACTTACATCATTCATTTTAGACGTTTTGTTATATTATTGTCTTATTTTATATACAAATATACAAGAATAATCAATTAGTGTTATTAAACCTAATGATGTCAAAGCAAATTATTAAAATATAGACATTCATTTCTCTTTAACTACAATACTTATTTTGGGAAATAGTTTATTTACTAATTTAATGTAAAATGATAAAAAAGGACTATTCCTATAGTTGCACAAAGAAACATAATTAAGTTATTGCACATAAGCATAAGAATTGCACACGTTGTGTTATCTACACATAGAGGATGGCTCTACTTAGAGTCTAATAGCAGCAGGAATGATGGACCTGAAGGAGCTGCCCAGTGCTGCTCGAGTCTCATGCATAGGGATTCATTCCCCATGAGAGATGCTAACTTGTGTAGCATCCTTCTTTTTCCCACTTGCAGTGGGTTTAAGGAACTACCCAAGGCAGAGCTGGCCGCCTTAATGATTTTGTCCAGTCTATTCCTGGCTAAACTCCAAATGACCTCAGTCTGAGGAAGAGTCCACTCTGTCCTGTATTATACAGTGTGGTTGTATTGTGTGGTATAACGAATGCTTGGATAGCTTAAGCCCAACATTGAGGACTGGCCAATTAGAATGTTGTCTTTTTCCATTGGACAGGTTTGACTTTGGGCTAAATGAAGAAATCTGTGTTTTGTGGAATGCCCAGCTTTTCCCACAAGTATTGGGTTCCGCTTTGTGGGTTCTTTAGAAAGTCTGATCTACGTGGGAGGAATTCTGTGTTTGTGATGTGTAGAGACATGCAGGCCTTTCTGTGTAGCACTGCTTCTTTGTCGTTGACTGCGGAGAGCAAACAAGGGCCAGAGTTCAGTGATGAGAGCTCTATAAATACAGTCCCCTGAGTCTGCCTGGAGATGTCATTGTCTACAAGAAAGCCTGTCAGGGAAGGCACAGTCCTTCCTGCCTTTACGGCAATGATTTCATTCAGTTTATCCCACATTTTATATGCTTTATTATGACCAATTGTTAGTACAGTGAGATGAACTTGGATTGCTGATAAGAAATACTCCTGAGTAGTGTAAAAAGAAGCTGATAAGTCTGTCATAAATAGGCTGTCAGGCTACCAGTCTTGTATGGCTGCCTCAGTCTTTGTGAAATTCTGCATATGAAGTAATTCTTCCAAACGAGCTCAGCAGACTAACTGTAAACAGGTCGTGTTAGTTTAAGAACTCGTTTGGCTTCCTCGGTTGAAGATACAGATTTAAAATTGGACACGCCTGGTTACATGAGAGGTTATTGTATATGTGCACATTTTACAACACAATTTATGCTTATTTGTTTAATTTAACATTTTGGGGGGTGAAATTAAACAAAGTGGACTGTACAAAGGTTATGCTGCATTAAATATTTTGGATTTCCACACCCCAAGTGGCTCAGCCGGCCCATCACCAGCCAGGGGTCGAGAGAGCAAAATTGGCCATGCTCCCTCATGATGGGTAGATGGCGCTCTCTCTCCATCACTACTACCATGCATTGGTACCATACAGGCTGACGCCTGATCCAGCTGGTCCATCAGAGCTGGAGATCCTCCGCTTTCCTCTGAGTTCATTGGCTGCCCAGCGATGATGTATCAGCAGCAGTTGGAAAAGAGGCGGAGCCTCACTTCACATGCATCAGAGGAGGCCTGTGCTAGTCTTCACCCTGCTAGAGTCAGTGACATTGTAAGTGATGGGTGGAGTCTTGGCGAATGGGTGGGTCCGTTGTCAGTTTGTGACATTAGATTTAAATAGGCATTGTTGTCATTCTCATGTTTGGTTGTAAAGTGAGAGTGTCTCAATACCTAGTGAGCTCTACATAAACAGCATTTTTTGTCACAATATGCGTCGCTGAAAGGAGTCTGTCTAAATTCTTAGAGTCCTCAAAACGCTGCCTAATGAGGCCTTATTTTGACTGAGCATCAAGTGCTTCCTCTGTCATTAAGGCAATCCCACAATGCAATGCGGTGCAGCAGAAACAAGCAGTAAAGTGACTTTTAAATGTGATTCTTGTACTTAATTCTACTAAAATGGCTATAAAAGCTTCAAAAGCAGATCTCTGGTGCTGATAGACGGAGGCCATTTTTGTAGCTAAGGTAAATAAATGCTGGTGGGCGGGATTAAGTGATGTCATCGCTTATAAGGTGGATGACTGTTAGAACACTGCCTACAGTCTGTCTAGACACTAGGTATTGAGACAGACCTTAATACTGACATCTGATGTTCTGGTCAATGGGCCTCATTTACAAACTGATCTTTAAAAGAAACCCACTTACTCAGCTTTCATAAAGATTCTGAAGTGCTGGACTGATTAATCGGTCGGCCAATTAATAAATAAAAATAAATTAATTAACACACATTGATGTTTTCGGATCGGCCTCTGCTCACGAGGCCAGTAAACAAACAGTCTGCAGGTGGTCTTATCAGTGTGACGCTTACTCTTCATATTCTTTGTACCCAATTTTTTGTCCTCTAACTAAAGATTTTCAAGATATCAAAACCAAGTTCCAACTCCAGAATCTTCTGTCTGATTGTGAATGGTGTGCTTGTTTACAGCTTAACCAGCAGACACTGTTTCACAAACACTATCTCAGGGTAGACCTCTGAGTGCAAAGTCAATGTTGACCCACACTCGTCTGTTTGTCTCCCCCTCCCACCCCTCCTTCCTCCCATAGACTCTTGGTTTATTTTTGATCCAATTTCTTCTTATTATTATTCGTCTTCTTCTTCTTCATCGTCTTCTTCTTCATCTTCTTCTTCTTCATCGTCTTCTTCTTTGTCTTCTTCATCATCGTCTTCTTCATTTTCTTCATCTTCTTCTTCTTTTTCTTCTTTTTCTTCTTCTTCGTCTTCTTCATCGTCTTCGCCGTCTTCTTCTTCATCGTCGTCGTCGTCTTCTTTTTTGTCGTCTTCTTCGTCGTCTTCTTCGTCGTCGTCGTCTTCTTCTTCGTCTTCTTCTTTGTATTCTTCTTCGTCGTCTTCTTCGTCGTCGTCTTCTTCTTCGTCGTCTTTGTATTCTTCTTCGTCTTCTTCATCTTCATTTTCTTCTTCTTTTTCTTCGTCTTCATCTTCGTCTTCATCTTCGTCTTCATCTTCGTCTTCATCTTCTTCGTCTTCTTTTTCTTCGTCTTCTTTTTCTTCGTCTTCTTTGTCTTCTTTTTTTTTCATCATCTTCATCTTTGTCTTCTTCTTCGTCTTCATCTTTGCCTTCTTCTTCGTCTTCTTTTTCATCTTCGTCTTCTTCTTTGCCTTCTTCTTCGTCTTCTTTTTCGTCTTCTTCTTTGTCTTCGTTTTCTTCATCTTCTTCGTCTTCGTCTTCTTCAACAACTGTTGAACATTCTTCTCAACCATTCGGTAGAGCATCTTATTGAAGAAGGCGTTGAACTTAACACAATGTGATTGTGCCATCTCTACCAAATGGTAGAGGTATGTTAGTCTAAAAAAACATCTGCTAGAGGTCAAAATCACAACGTTATCTTGTCCAAATGTAAATCAGCAGCTTCGTAGCCACCACAAGGAATAAACTGGATCAGATCCTGACCACACAGATGAATGTGGTGTTTAAAAAGTGACCAAAATTAGCATCTAATTGTATCATTTATGTTCTGCTTGTACCTCATTGTATGTTTAAAGCGTACATTTGTGTACATTGTTTTTATTATTATTATTTTATTATCCGTTTCTTCTTCATTGTCTTCAACTGTCTAAGCTCAGTCTGCTTTTTCTTCAGGAAATGCAGTCATTTGGGAATTGTCCTTCGTTAAGAAAATCGACCCCCACTCAGCTACGCTTTTGAGCTCTGCAAAAACAGCTGATTAATGAGTTTTCTGCAGTTCTCCAGTTGCATAATACAGGACTGAATTACAGTAATATTTAAGAAGGAATATAAGAAAAGCACTGCGGAGGATGTTGGTGAATGAGGCCGACCGTGCACCTCCATCCTTGTGCTCAGCTCCTGCACATTCACCCTAAAAGTGCTGAAATCTGATTATTGAGGATCTGATGTAATTTGAGATCTCCTGCTGTCTGTCCTGATACATATGACTCATCAGTCCTATGGCTAATGTTTACAGTGCTAATGAACACAGCGCTGGTTCTGATACACTTGTGACAATGGCTGCTTGTGGTTGCTTTCACATGACATCGTATTTGGCTGCTTTATTTGCAGAGATTGTCAGTAGGGACATCTGACAGGAGTCACAGTAATGCCTTATCTCTGTATTACCCTTGAAACTCTGGCCAAGCATATACAGCTATAGAGACTAGGCGCGGACTCCCTGTATCAGATTATCACTTCATCTTTCTGTATCTGTAAACTTGTTTACTCAGTTTCCCTAGAAATACTTACAAACCGGAAATGTGATGCATACTGTACATTCTTTTACCTGCTCTTAGTTATTGCATACTGGCCAGCTGTGTTACATTCTAGTATCATGAGGGTTCATGATAATCAATTTTATGAGGGTAAAATTAATTTTATGAGGGTAAAATTATTGGCAGCAAAATACATGATCATCATTAATCTCATATATAATCTCATTGTTTTCTTGTTAACCCTCTAAAGTCTGAGGGTGTTTCAGACACTCTGATGTAGTCTGACATGTCCTGACTTTTTACTAATTACACCCATCTAAAATTATTTTTAATTTTAATTTTAAAATTATTATATTTCAGAATTTAATAAACAGAGGTGTTGGCTACACACTGCTCATTACAGTTTTTAGACATTGTATGTGGTTTTATTTCTAAAGCTTAACTAATGTGAGGTGACACTCCGTTTTCACTAACTGAATATTTATGAGATAGGTGTAAACATCAGGCGAGAGCGCTTTATTCAGTCCACATTCCACAGCTTCCATGGCTGCTGGAACCCACCAATGGATTGTCTGGAGTTACCATGTCATTATCATATGAATGACAGAGTGCATCTTTTGGTGGGAAAATATGCGCAGCTGTCTGAGTCGCTCGCACAGACACGTCTCTGCTTATTTAAGCTCCTCTCACAAGAGCATAAAAGTACATTTTGATTCAAGCTATACATACTTATAAAAGTAGAAAGTAGACCCTTTAAGGTTTCCTGGGCATGTTTAGTTTTGTTTCTAGGATAAAATTTTGCAGAGTGATACAAGCATTTAATCATTGTACAAGTGTTTTTTTTTTCTTCCCGCCAGCGTGTCCACCACTGTGAGAGTTCATCTTATTTTACATTTGAGCACAATGCACATGTCTGTGTACACTATCAGATTCCTGGGAAAGTCCTGGGTTGTGAAATCACCCCACCCTAGAGCACAAATCAGTGTTTTTTTCCCGCTTTGTCTGGAGTGTTTGCCACATTAAAAAAAAAAAAAGAAAAAAGTATAAATGTGAAATTAGGAGAAATTTCTCTTTTAATCGCATTTATTTGCTGTTTAAAATTTGACCTTAAAAAGCAGCTTCCGTTTAAAATTAGTGGACAAAATAAGCTTCATTAGAATGATTTTATTTATTTTACATTTTTACCTAAAATGTGTTTGGTAGCCAATTGACCCCGCCCATTCGTTGACTCTCTCTGTCACAATGTCTCTGACTGTAGGAGGGTGCAGACTAACACAGGCCTCCTGCGATGCATGTGAAGTAAAGCTCCGCCTCTTTTCCAGCTTCTGCTGATATGTCACTGTTGGGCAGGGAACGCGCTCGGAGGAAAGCGCAGGATCCCCGGTTCTAGATCGCCTGGCAGAGGCCTGAGTCAATTCCTCTGACACATTGGCCAGCGATTGTGATATTGGAATGCAGAACTGTGTTGCTCATAGTGGAGAACTGATGAGTGGACCGGAGCTTCTGGATCATTCTCAGTGACACTGATGTGGTGGTTGTGTGTTAAACACTGTATCCATTCACTGTCCTCTATCAGACACACCTACCTGTTGGTCTTATAGATGTAAAGTCAGAGACAGCAGCTCAGCACAGTGTGTGTTTGTCCTCTGGTCCTGATGCTGTTGGCTGGTTGGCACACTAGCACATCACCACCACATCAGAGTCACTGAGAATGATCCCCCTGCTCTGTGGGGGGTCCTGACTATTAAAGAACAGGGTGTTTACAGAGAAACAGATGGACTACAGAGTACCTATATGGTCAGTGAGTACATTTAAAGAAGATGCATCAGCTGATGCTGAGATGTGAGCTGTCATGCCATTTTTGGTGATCGTGAGCTTGAACTGGGCTCCCTCAGCTGCACACACAGCAGATTTATGGGAGTTGCTTGAAGCACATTGCATTGTTAGCTTGCGGCTGAGGATCCTCCCTGTTAAAAACGTTCAGCTGCGAGCTGAAACGATTCAGCAGGATTAGAGATAAGAAGCTTCACCCTCAGCTTGGCCTGTACGTGCGGCCGAAGCGCAGCGATCCTGACCTGCAGCGGCTGAGAAAACATCAGCTGAGTGTTGAAGTGCTTATTCTGTTTGTGGCCCAGCCAGTTCGCCTACAGAGCGATGGTGTGATGTCACCGTAGAGCAGCCGCAGAGGGAGGTCAACACTGGAATGTTTTGTTCTTTCAGGCCCAGTCCATTCAGAGCTCTGTTCACAGGCATGACGGTGGGACTGAGGCTCTGTGTGAGCTGCGCTGTGTTTGTGCTAGCACAGTGATTTGTCTCTGAAAGTGGAGATGACTAAAACAAACTTCCACAACAAGAACACACCCTTCTTGTGTTTCAGGAATAAGAAGGGTGCAGAAGTCGGAATATTTCTTGCTTTATAGGGCCCTCTTGTGGAAGTAAAGAGTAATGACAGTGAATAATAATATTGCATAGTTACATTCAGCTATATGTATACACACACACACACACACACACACATATATATATATATATATAGAATTTTATGGAGTTAATTGTGATTATTCGCTTTTTATGGAGAATTTTAAAGAGAGACTGGTGGCAGAAATAAGAAGCTACAGGCACCTTTATGAGAGAACTGGGTTAGCTTGTTCAGACAGATGTTTTAATGCATTTTTACTTAAGACTTTATACACACCTGCCTTATACTACAACATTTTATATGTTAATACTGCAGAACCTTGACTTACGAGTTTAATTTGTTCTGTGACGGAGCTCGTAACTTAATTTGCTTGTATATAAAATTACATTTCCCCATTAAAACCACACCGACTTTTTATTACATGTTTTTAAATACACTTCAAAGTAGACACAACTGATGTCTCAAACACATTAAGAGGCAATAAATGCAAGTCATGAACTCTTGACCAGACACAGCTGTTAACTGAAAGCCATTCCAGGTGACTACCTCATAAAGCTGACTGAGAAAATGCCAAGAAAGCTGCATCTAAGCCAGAGGTGCCTACTGTGAAGAATGTCAAATATTAACATATTCTGGTTTGTTTACTTGTTTGTTTACTAAATAATTATATATGTATTTATTCATAGTTTAGATGACTTTAGTATTAATGTACAATACAGAACATTTTTAAATAATAAAAAACACTGAATGGTCAGAGGGTGTCCAAACTTTTGATTGGTACTGTACACTGTGTGTGTGTGTGTGTGTGTGTGTGTGTGTGTGTGTGTGTGTGTGTGTGGCACTGAGGCACAATGTTTATGAGGATAAATCACTTTAAAGAAGTTGGTAATTTTTTAAATGAACACAATTATATTAAAAATCAGGTAATTGCACCAGACCGGGAGGATCAAATGAATGAATGAATTTAAAAAGGAGTTGTAATTTTAAAACGAATAGTTAAAAATAAAAATGCAAAAATGACCCAACAAGGTTTTTAAAAAAATCAAAGAACAGCTAGAATAAATAGAGCAAAACTGCATATAAGGAAAAAAAAATGTGTTCATAATTAATAAAAAAAACTGGTATTTTATAATCATACTTAAAGTTGTATTTCAAGCCTTTTGTTGTTTTAATGTGGATCAGTGACTTATAACTTGTGAAAATATGAATATTTCATCTGTAGATTACTATTAAAAATAGCTTTTAATGTTACTTTCTAAAATATGTGAACAGTTTACCTTTTTGAAGGCGTAAAAATGAATTTATATTGTTTTTTTTACAGATGCACCAGTAAGCCTTTTGGCCATTTTTAGGTTTTTTAGACTGTATCCTCTAAACGTACACATTACAAAAGTGAAATTCCTTTTGTTTGCTTGTATTTGATTAGAATTACACGTTAGAAACATTTTCAAATAGTCAATTACTTAAAAATGCAGCGTAGTAACACGTTCATTCATTGCATTTCAAAATCATTGACTAATACTCTTATCTCTGACTGTAAATGAATGGCGTCACTGGTCTTATTCTGGCCTCTTTACTAAACCCTGTCTGTCTTTTCACCCCACAGGTGTGTAGAAGCTTTGATCATTTACTGTAAGGCTGGCGCAAACGAGGAGCCATATGTTACAATCACGAGGAAGCGAAAGCTGAAGCATGGCAAAGCCTTCGGTTCTCCGATGGAATGGGAGATCGGACATTCGGAACGTAAGCTGGCCGTCCACCGCAATGCCTTCAAACGTACAGCTGTGATCCAGGCTTTTCTTGGCTCCACCCCTCAGTTAACACTACAGCTCTACGCTGCCATTCAAGAGAAGTACCTTCTTTTACCCACTAGACGTGAGTAAAGTCACATTTCTTCTGTTTATATGTTCTGACTGCACTACATGTATTTACATTAATTGGCCATTTTATCAGAAACCCTCCCCGTGTATGAACTTAGTAGGAATACAGGTACTCGTTTGGTGCAAAACATCTACCTTCTACCCTCTCCATTGGTTTAAAGGGACCATAAAGGATCCATCACAAGATTATTTAGGTTATAGGCCGTTCTGAACACAGTGGTGATGCTCAGTGCTGGCACTAGGCATGTGGGTGCCCTAAGCATGAGCGGAGCGCCGGCCCTGGTGATACTGGAATTGTGTGAGAAGGGGACCTTTTGGATTTCTCCATTGATTACTAATAATCATGAATTAAACTAAACTAATAACACACACAGTTGTACTGTTCATGTATTATATTCACATGGAGTAAATAGAAAAAATAAGCGAACCTCTTCTCCAGGTGTTAATTGGCTGTTTCATTTATGGAGATGGGGCTGAAATTGTGGCTTAATCAGGAGATTTTTTCATTAAATAAAGGCACCAAAAGCCTGATTACTGACAATTCTGTTCTTAATAAAGATTGGTAAGTGTGAACTTTAATGCCTTGTTGCAAGCAACTTTCAGAAGAACTTAGAAGCTGGAAAAAGACTAAAAACATTGGTGACGACCTGTCTGTACATCAATCCACAATTACACATATTGTCCACAAATGGAGACAATTAGTAGTAGGGTTGAGCCGGATACTCGTTTCAGATTAGTATCCGGTACGGATAAAGCATTTTTGATGAGTACGAACATGATGAGTAAAACTCGTCATGCTGAAGGAAAATCCTCATTGGGTAACTGACTGTTTTCACGATCTGTGATTGGCCAGTCACACAGAGCGCCGGCCCCTCCCTACACTGATCTGAATGAAAATGCAGTTAATTTACTTATTTCTTTTTTGTAACTCTATTGTGTTACGCCCCCTTCCCAGTTTTTTGAGAACTTGGGGGTCCACTCCAACAAAAACCAGCTCGTCAATAGGTCAACTAGGTCACGTGTGTGTATAAAAAACCTGTTTATTTTGGAACTTATCTGTCCTTTTTATAAAGTAAGCGCACCTGTTACTGCGTCATCTCATCACATATGTTTGATTGCATAATATAAATTAATATTAATAATTTCAGTATTAATTAATGAATTAACATAACTAAAATATTCTTATAATTGTCATTTAAACATTTCTTTATTGCCCTTTTCTATCTTAAATGTGCTCCCATGCAGTTCCTATACATGCCACAGGGGGGCAGCAGAGCAGTTTGAATACTTGGGCTCTAGTTTTTCATTAACAGGTTTATAACAAAGGTCAAGTCAGTTTTGTGTGTGGCTGAAAAATGATACATCCTTTGTTTTTGCAGTTGCCTTGATGATCATCTCCCTCATATCAATCACCTATGGCGCCCTGGTCTGTAGCGTGCTGGCCATTCAAATCCGGTACGATGACTACAAGGTGAGAGTGAAGCCCGGTGCCTACCTCTGCATGGTGCTGTGGCGTGGACTGGAGATAAGCACCCGCATCGTCTCCCTGGTGCTCTTCAGCACTGCCCTCTCCTTCTGGGTGATTCTGGTGGGGCTGGCCAACCTGCTCATCTTCTTCTTCCAACCCTGGGTGGAGTTCTGGGCGAGGAAGGCCTCGCTGCCTGAAAACGTGGAGAAGAACTTCAGCAAGCTGGGCACCACCGTGGTGCTGTGCATGGTCACCCTCCTCTACGCCTGCATCAACGTCTTCTGCTGGTCGGCTGTGCAGCTGAACCTGGCCGACCACGACCTCATCGAGAAGCAGCCTCGCTGGAGCCGGCTGGCCGTCTACTATTCGCTACGCTTTGTGGAGAACGTGGTGCTCATCATCCTGTGGTTTTTTTTCCAGTCGGACTTCTACGTGTACGTGTGCGTGCCGCTGTTGGTGGTGCAGCTGATCGTTTGCTACGCCCTGGCCGTGCTCTTCATGCTGCTGTTCTATCAGTTCTGCCACCCGGCCCGCAAGCTCTTCAAACACAACGTGGAGGACTGCCTGAGCTGTGTGTGCTGTCAGAGGAAAGGCCGGTCACAGCCTCAGGACGACGCCGTGCTCGTGGACTCGCAAACCCCAGACATCACCACCGCAATGGCGGAACGGGAGACGGATATTCTGGAGGACACCATGGAGGCAGCTTGACGAGACGCTGGTGTTCAATTGGTCATAGTTTAAGGTCACGCCTGGCTGCACCAATCCGTGCTCAGGACTGTCGAGTTGGGTTCAATCAGGACAAAAAAAAGTTGCAACTGCTTATTATTAGAGGAACAACTCTTGTGTGATTTCAGTATTTTCAGCAGGTTTTGGCACCATGGGGGGTAAGGTCCAGTACTTTTAATTGTAGACCTCACTGCTTTGGAAAGGATCCTCACTGATAGATTGTACTGGTGCATCTTCAAAAATGATGATATGATGAAAAAGTTTCATAACTGAAGTCAAAATTTATATTCAATACATGTAAAGTGACACATTTCCAGCCTGGATACTGTGGGAATAGTATTTTACTCAAACTCCAAATGAACAAACGTATCAAACCTGAAAACAGAAAAAGGATCAAAGTGTCACTTTACGCGTAATTAATATAAAATGTTGACTTGAATCACATTTGAACATCAGTGACCTTTTTCACCATATTCTAATTTGTTGACGTGCCACTGCAGTGATCTCTTGGATGCTAGATGCCAAAGAATGGCCTCTGTTCAGTGATGGTTCACAAAGGGAGCCTTCAGGATGGGACAGTCCACCAACCTGTTTTCCAGGTGTGTTGGCCACATTCCAAGTGCCTGACTCTTGAGTGGAGAAATGTGGTCATTTAGGGCATCCCCTGCTTCATTGTCCTCTACAGCACGTAAGAGACGAGCCAAAGTTGTTTCCTTCAAGTGCACTTTTGAAACTTGCACATCTAATTTGGGAAAACCTGTTAAAAATTCATTTCCTGTTCGAGAGGAAGTCAAACACTAGATCTCACTGTTGAGATCTGAGTTTTACGTCACTATGATTTACATCTGAACGCATCATCACATAAAAACATACTAGTGCATCTCCCAGAATTAGAATTTGGTGAAAAAGTTTAATTTAATCAAAATTTAATTCTTTTGTTTTGATGTTGACACTTTTTAAAAACTTTAAATTTTGACATTAAATCAAAAAACGGCTGAAATGTCACGTTGTGTGTCATGAATATAAAATATGAGTAAGTTTTTGAATTTTTGAGCTGCACTAGTATAAAATGAATAGCATTGATTTTAACAGCCAGAAGTGTCTTTTGTTGCAGTTTTTGTTACTGAATGTGCCTCCAATCTACTGACTGTATGTTAAATAAATATTAATAAAATACTTTGAACGTGTGACTCAGGTTGTCATTATTTCTTTAGAGACGCGTCCAGGCTGCACATCAGAGTTATCAGAGGTCAAAGTCAGGATTTTCTTTCACACTTCCTTCAGCGGATAGATTACCTGAAATGCCACGTTGGTACAATAGTCTTGTGTGACACGTGGCTGTGAATTATACACCAGAGTTTTTCCTCATGACTTTCCTGTATTTCTTTATTTTTGACCAGCCAGGTTCCTTGTGCTCCTGTTTCAGGGTTGCCAGGTCCCAAAAAGTTCACCATCCAAGTGGAAACTAACTAAACATCTTAATAATCACAAACGTTCAAAGAAGCTATAATTGCTTTTAAATATTTTAGAATTAAATAATTTAATGTTACTTCTTTATATTTTAAAAAAATTTCATCTGTACAGGTGCATCTCTAAATTGAATAAAAAATGTTAATTTATTTCAGTAATTCAGATCAAAAAGTGAAGCTCATTGACTCATTACACACAGCGTGGTCTATTTCAAGTGTTTATTTCTTTTAATATTGATTATGACCTTCAGCCTACGAAAACCCAAAACTCAGTATCTCAGATTTGATTTTCTGTGAACAAGTTTAATATTGTAGACTGCTGGTGTCGCAGTCTAATCAGCTAATTAATGTAAACACCTGCAAATGTTTTTTAAGCCTTTAAATGGTCTCTCAGGCTGGTTCAGTAGGTTACACAGTCATGGGGAAGACTGCTGACCTGACAGTTGTCCAGGAGACAGTCATTGAAACCCTCCACAAGGAGGATAAGCCACAAAAGGTAATTGCTGAAAAAGCTGGCTGTTCACAGAGTGCTGTATCCAAGCATATAAATGGACAGTTGAGTCTAAGGAAATTGTGCACAGGATAACCATAGTTTTTGTCAAGAAAAGGTGTTTCAAGAATTTTGGGAATTCTGCTGGAGTCAGTGCTTCAAGAGCCACCATGACCTACAATTGTCCATGACCCAGATACATGTCAGAAGTGTCTTACCTGGACCAAGAAGAAAAAGGACTGAACTGCAGCTCAGTGGTCCAAAGTTCTGTTTTTAGATGAAAATAATTTAGCATTTAATTTGTAAATCAAGGCTCCAGAGTCTGGAGGAGGAGTGGAGACACACAATCCAAGCTGCTTGAGGTCTAGTGTAAATGTTTTGAATTGGTCTTGTATAATAATCTGTTTTGAGATATTGACTTTTAGGTTTTCATTGGCTGTCGGCCATTAATCATCAACATTAAAAGAAATAAGCACTTGAAATAGACACTCTGTGTGTAATGAATTTATAAGTTTCACTTCTTGAACCAATTTAATGAAATAAATTACATTTTTGTTGATATACTAATTTATTGAGATGCACCTGTATGTATGTATGTATTAATAATTTCATCATCGTCATCATCATCTTCCAGTCTACTTAAGACATCAACACTATTTATAGATGTTGTATTGCTATAAGAGCTTTGAGGCATGGTACGTTTGTAAAGTATCACAAAAATAAACTCTAAAATGTTACCTGCGATACATTTTCAAAATAGCCTGATGTGGAGTGAAACCAGCGAACCTGGCAACTTCGTTAAAACGGAGGCGGAGTTTTAGAACACCTGAAGCCTCGAGAATAAGACAGAAGCTCGTGTTGGAGAAATTGAGACTGGAGCTGTGCTGTGAAGTGTGCAGAGGATGGGGAACTGGATTATAAACCATGGACTGGAAACCTTTATTCTGGTAAAACACTTTTGAACGCCTAGATTTTTATTCACATTATTTATTTATTTATTTACAAATGCATTCCTGCAGTAATGCATTTCTGTGATTGTTACAGTGGTGAGTTTATTCAGTATTTAAGTTTAACCCTCAAGCATTTCCAAAAAACTTGCATGTGTTTTTTGAGCAACCTGTAAATAAAACTGGTTTTACCAATAGTAAATGACAATTAAAAACAAGTTAGTGAATTACTATTAGTAATATAAGTACATAAAGTTATTTAAACAAGTTTTACCATAGTAGTATACCATACTACTACCATACTACCAAGTTTTACCATACTAGTATAACAGTGCTAAACTAATTAAAACTAGTTTTACAATAGTAAATTATTAGTAGCCTAACTGCTAAAGTAATTAAAACTAGTTTAACCATAATTAATTACCATTAGTAGTATAACTGCTAAAGTATTTAAAACTAGTTTCACCATAGTTAATTGCTATTAGTAGTATAGCGACACTAAAGTAATTAAAAGCGGTTTTACCATAATTAATTACTATTAGTAGTATAATGACACTACAGTAATTAAAATTAGTTTCACCATAGTTAATTACTATTAGTAGTATAGCGACACTAAAGTAATTAAAAGCGGTTTTACCGTAATTAATTACTATTAATAGTATAATGACACTAAAGTAATTAAAATTTGTTTCACCATAGTTAATTACTATCAGTAGTATAGCGACACTAAAGTAATTAAAATTAGTTTCACCATAGTTAATTACTATTAGTAGTGTAGTGACACTAAAGTAATTAAAATTAGTTTTACCATAGTTTATTACTATTAGTAGTATAGTGACACTAAAGTAATTAAAATTAGTTTTACCATAGTTTATTACTATTAGTAGTATAGTGACACTAAAGTAATTAAAATTAGTTTCACCATAGTTTATTACTATTAGTAGTATAGCGACACTAAAGTAATTAAAATTAGTTTCACTATAGTTAATTACTATTAGTAGTATAACTACACTAAAGTAATTAAAATTAGTTTCACCATAGTTAATTACTATTAGTAGTATAGCGACACTAAAGTAATTAAAACTAGTTTTATCATAGTTAATTACTATTAGTAGTATAACTGCTAAATTAAAACTAGTTTTACCATAGTAAATTAAACTCCTGTATTACTGTAGCATATTACTGTAGCATTACTGTAATATTACCATTTTAGCAGCATGATATTGCCATCATAGTAGTGTCCAAAAAAAATAGCTCTACCATGATGGTATTACCATGGTATGTTTTATATAAATAATAAAAAGTGAGTTTTATTCATTATGAATGTTTTTTAGGTGGTCTGGATGGGCATCAATATCTTCTTGTTTGTACACTTCTATTTGCTGTACGACTTGGGCGTTCAGTACTACTACACTCGTCAGCTACTAGGGGTGAGACTTTCAACACTGTTAACTCAATTGTTTAACCAGAAACTCAAGATTTTAGAGATTGACATGAAATGAATATGTTTTGAATAGTCTTAATCTTTATCTTTATCTACCTTGTGCTGTAAACACACAACAAATGTTTAAAGATCTTTGGGGAAAGTGTTAGAAATTATAGGCAAGATGTGTTTTAGAGACCAAATTTTACTTTTTAGAACTAACTTCGCTAATAGACACTAGAACTCAGTAGTCACCCAAAATGTCCCTGCTGTTACTGTAAAATTGCATCATTAAAACCTCTTAGTTAAGGTGTTACAGACTAGGTGATGGGATTTAGGAGTGTTGTTTTTGTCTGCTGCACCTACTTTTAAGCATCAACAGGAACCAGTAAGTATTTTATTTGTACTGATTCAGATGAGAAAGTAACACTGTTAAGTTTGGGGAAATGACACTACAGATTACAGGGAGTTGCACTTAAAACCTGTGTTATAAAGTGTGAGATTACTTAAATAAATGTTTATTTGCAGTCTGCGCTGTCCTGGGCCAGAGCACCTGCTGCTGTTCTCAACTTCAACTGTATGCTCATCCTCCTGCCAGTGTGCCGCAATCTCCTGTCTCTGTTCCGGGGATCATTCATGGTGAGTCAGTGAGGTGTGTGTGTGTGTGAGAGAGATATGATGATGATAATGTGTGCAGGTGTTTGAGAGATAACAGAATGCAGCTCTGACTTTTAACAAAAACCTTTTATTCTCATTTCAGTGCTGTGGACGAACTATGCGGAAACAACTGGACAAAAACATCACATTCCACAAGCTGGTGGCCTACATGATTGCCTTAATGACCGGTACGCTCTCTATATCTGTGTCCTAGATAGATAACTGACAGGAAATGGCATATTTTAATCAATAGCAGAAATCAATATTTACCCTGTAAATCACAGCCACTTCCTCAGCATGAACATTTCTGCTGTTTTATGCAGTAAAGTGTCAACACGTATCTCTTTTACTTTGCAATAGAAGAATCAGATGATTCATTCTGTTTGTCGTTTTGTTTGTATTGTGTTGTCTCAAAAGGCTTTACCTTATGCCAGGCTGACATTGTAAATAAGAAGTCTGTTCTTAATAATTTTGCCTGGTAAAATAAAAGTTAAATAAAAATAAAAAAAATAAAAAATTCCCACTGAATAGTTACAGTAAATATTTATATAGGGTTAATTCTTATAAAATAATTTGCATATACTGTGGAACCTCAGTATCATTTGCCCTGGTTATCATACAATTTGGGTATGGTCAACATTTTTGAGGGAAATTTTGTCCCAGTTATCCACCCAGTTTTCATCGGCGTACCCACATGACTTTGTGCTAATTTCACGAAAACAAAGAATCCACCCACATGTTTGTCACTCATCCACAAGTTCAGCGTTCATTCTGGCTTTGTTTCTCCTTTCTCTAGTTGATAACACTCAAAACAAACTAAAACACATCGCGCTAAAGTGACGGCATGCAGCACTACTGCCTGAAAACGTGTGCAAAAACAAATAGCAGCCAAGAACCCTGAAAATGGGTGTACAAAAAATGTTCATTTATCCATTTCATTAGTCTTTTTGTATTTATTTCTCTTTGTGTTCTGTGTGTAAAACTACAGTTATTCTATATAAAATGTATTTTTGTTAATATTTTGGAGTGTCTAGAACAGATTAATTGGATTTACTTTATTTCTTATCAGAAATATTGCTTCAGTTATCATCAGTCACTTTAGAACAGACTAATGATGAAAACTGAGGTTCCACTGTAGTGTGATCCACACGGATGCCCATTCCAAAATTTTTCAGATTGTATATGACTTTCTTTCATAAGCAGGGAATCATTTCACAACTGTATCACCTTTTAAAGGGGACGTTCACCTTATTTCACATTTGATCACTTTTTACCCGTCTATATACAATCGCCTTAAAAGTTTGTTCTGTAACTGTTAAAAAAAAGCATTTTGGTGTTGTGAGTTGTGGGGTCACTATTGAGAATACCAACTAGTGTAAAAATTTTCACTCAGTGCTGAATATTTACCGGGACAAATCAAAACAGAAAAAAATAAAAAATGTATAATTTAATGCAAAAACAAACATTTTACATTAATTACATGGATTGGTGTCCTGTTTTGGGCTTAGTTAGGATAGTCTGTAATGCCTTGCCCTGTGCCCGGTGACGGTGTAGGGGACCCACTGCGACCCTGATCAGGATTAAGTGGATAAGATAATGGATGGATATTCATTACATGTAAATTGACCAATTTTTGTTTCTGTTAAACTGTTGATCAGTATACAAAATGCAGTTATTAACTATATATATACAAACCGGATTCCAAAAAAGTTGGGACGCTATACAAATTGTGAATAAAAACTGAATGCAATGATGTGGAGATGGCAAATGTCAAT
>BRDA01004698.1:0-17227 GCA_036984385.1 Crenuchus spilurus
TTGTGTTCTATTCTGAATAAAATATTAGATGTTGGCACCTCCACATCATTGCATTCAGTTTTTATTCACAATTTGTTTATTGTCCCAACTTTTTTCCGGTTTGCAGTTTGGAACAATTTGTGTGAAGAACAACTGAATGCTCTCTCAGTCCTCTGTCATGGAAATGTTGATATGGCTGCTTATAATTGGATATGACTCTGTAACGGAGATTATGCTTCTCTTATCATTATCATTTTAATGAGTCTTTTGTTCTGGAGGCAGTAGGGTGTGACGCTGCCTTGCTGCTGTCACAGTCCTCATACACCAATACCGCCCCCAGTGTAATAAGCAAAGATCCGGGAGCTTATGTTCTCACCACCAAGATGCTACAAAGCAGAAAACGCACTGAAACCAGAGCAGAGCTAAATCCATGAGGAATGATACCATCACACACACTTAACTGACTAAATAAATGTGTTACAGACATGGTGAGACATACATGTTGTCACCTCATCACGTCTGCATCAGATGCCACAGGTGTGACATCAAGAACTCAACACCTTTCCCTCATACAAACAAACATGGGCTGCTTGCTCATCTTAGAAGTTAGCAGATCGGTTCCCTAAAGTGAATACCACATCGCCCAAGGCTGTAGGGTTTCAGTGGGAGAATAACAACACCTCAGGAAGTTCGAGCAGTAGAATCATCAATTGGTACCAGATAAATTATATGATTTGGTAACCGTTTTTTTTCCAAAAAGGACATGGTAAGTGGAAAATTTAAGTCATATTTTGCCGTTTTGTTAAGCACAGACATCTAGTTATCCATCCATCCATAATCTATAATGCTAATATTATAGATTATAACCCAGAGATGAGAAACACTCTACAGATTAGTTGGCAGTTGTCTATGAAGTCAGTGTATATGGATACCTAAGGAGTAGATCTGGCTAAAAAAATCAACATTCTATATCAATGTTCTGTTAATTCTGAATGGAAACCATAAACTTAGTAAAAAATCTCAGTTGTAAAGCTGTGATAGAGTTGCTACTACAACAATAGCCAAAACATTATGTACAAGAATGATATACAAGGACATTTGGAGGAAATGACCAAACAGAAAATACCCAAATTTAAGGATGGAAACTATAAATGCCAAGTATAACAGTCAAGTAAACTAGGGTAGCCTAACCAACCATGGCCTAGCCTATGACAAAAAAAAGTAGTTCCCAACCACACACAGGTTCTAGATTACTCCTTGTATTTTGTAAACATAAATACTCAAAAATGCATAAAAGTGTGGCAACAAGAGTATAAGTGGGACAACAGTGTTTGAGCTATCCCAGTGTACCAAATTACTGGACTTGCTGAAGGAAACTACTACACTTTAAAATGGACATTTTTAGTCTATAAACTACTGATAACATTTCTCCCAAATTCCAAATAAAATTATTGTCATTTGTTTGCAGAAAAAGAACAAGATGCAAAGTTTTCAAACATTGAATAATGCAAGAAGGTTATTCTATTCATTTTAGTCATTTTTAAACCCCACAGATCTAATTGTTCACTTAAAATGAGGTCAGATTTGGTGGAATAACACTGATTTGATGTCTTACACATTGTTGTTGGGTGACTTTATGCCACTCCTGGCACAAACATTCAAGCAGTTTGGCTTAGTTTGATGGCTTTTGACTGTCCATTTTTCTTTTGATCACATTCCAGAGGTTTGCAGAGGGGTTCAGGCCTGTAGATTGTGTTGGACATTTGAAGAGCTGTATATGTTTGTTAGAATAATGTACATGAATCAGGTTTTAAAGTGAATGAAGCTCATTAACAATATGTTTCTGTAGTTGCGTGTTTAGAATTTAGGCTCCAGTTTATTCCACCATTATCATTATAATGATATAATTGATCATATATCATTATTATATAATATAATTATATATTATTATCAACTATAATTACTATTACAAATTTCATCATAATGCAAAACAACAACAGTAAAACTAAAATATTTAAAAATGATGACTAAAATGTTTTTTTAAAACATAAAAGTCCCTAAAAACTAAGTGATACTAATTCAACTGTTTCTTTGATTACATTTTCAAACAAATACCCCGGATCTGGGGGTTACTGGGGGGTTAAATCACTAAATCTGCCCTGTACGTGTAGACTCTAGAACTCTGTAAACACGACTTTACATGAAACCCTGGAGAATCTTAATGATTATTTGTCAGAAAGTGTCAGTAACTAAAACTAGGCATGCAAAATCAAAGTCTCATAAAACAAAGTTGTTGTTTACATGTGATTCTGTGGATATATGTGCGTTTCCTTACGCAGGCGCCACTGAAACTTTCCCTCTCCACCTTAAAAAAGAAGCTCTTCCTTCCGTGGCCATGTAAAAAAGACCACGCCCTACGCAGAATCTTATTGGTTGAAACCCAGCTGTCGCGGCCTCTGATTGGCCAGCGCGTCTCCATTGAATCGCCTCCACCTTTTACTTTGTCAAATTCTCTGCGCTTTCATTGAATCGGCTGCTGGACGGCGAGCGCTGCTCAGCGATCTCTACTCTGTTACTGTACTTACCGCGGAGAGGACAACTTTAGACACACACACATGAGGAAAACGGCGCTGGCTCGGCTCAGGAGCGGACAGTTTAAGCGGATTTGCACTTGATCTGGACGGATAGAAAGACCGAGGAACAGAAAGAGAGGGAGAGACGGAGACACCAGGCTTCCCATTCTCATGCACCGACTCCTCAACTTGCTCCTTTCTCTCCACAACACGACCCGTATCCTGCAATGATCGCCCTCCTGGACGTCCGGCCCTGCATTTCATGATCGTTTCACGAATATCCGCGCTTTTTTGTCTAACCAAATAAACACACGACCGCGAGCTTGGCTTGGATTTAACAAAAGGAGTAACATGCCGGACCAGATCACAGTGGCCGAGTTCGTGGCCGAGACAAATGAAGACTATAAATCTCCCACTGCCTCCAACTTCACCACGAGAATGGCGCATTGTAGGAACACAGTGGCTGCCCTGGAGGAGGTAAGATCCTACTAAACACTCCTCAGCTTCTCCAGACTGGTTTCCATACACAGTAATGTCCGCTGAAGTAGCCAGTGATGTGTAGCCTTTACCAGCAGCACTGTGAACTTAAAGAACTGCTGAAGTCTCCATATAATCCCACCAAAGTGAGCTGAACCCCTGCTGTTCTTTGTTGCCTCTCTGATGGGCTGCAGTCACAGCTGGTGCAAAGTTTTGGTCACGACATGGGACCCCTTAATGTCCATGTTTATTAGACCTGTCTAAGAAAGTGAGCCTTTTGGATCACTAGGCATATTAAAGCTGGTGTTTTGGTCACGTGATGGAGCTACATGTAGATATATACAAATAATACAAAGAACAAATTCGAGAGATATTATTATTATTATTTCATTCATTATTATTATTATTATTTTATTTATTATTATTATTATTATTTTATTTATTATTATTATTATTATTTTATTCATTATTATTAATAATAATAATAATAATAATAATAATAATAATAATAATAAAATTACTAAATGTATAATGTTCACTCTATTTATAACCACACAAAAATGATCACTTTAAACCAAGTTTTGTGACCTTTTCTTCATCATAAATGTACTGATTTAGGATTATGGCTGATCTCCTAAAGAATCATTTCAGTACAGCATCCTTCCTTTTGAAGTTGGACCACTGAGGTGATGGTAATGGTAACGTTCATTAAAATGTGTTCACACTCGGTTTTCAACACATAATCAGTTTTACATTTAATCAAGTTCATTTCTCAGCTGCAGTGATGCTGATGAGCGAAGCCTCGCCCTGGCAAAGGCTAAAAATAGAGCTTCTCATGCCAGTCAGCTGTGCTATTATGAGCCCTTGACTGCAGCTTGGTGTGCTTCTCAATGTGACTTCCTGAGGGATCTCCATCCTTCACAGCTCTAGATGTCCATCTTCTTATTAGAGCCTCTGACACAGGCAGAAGGAATAAAAAGATGAGCCTACTGTAAATGAAATGAAGACCTACTGTCTTGTCAGATGTCGACGTGATGCTTTATGGTGCTGGGTGAGCTGCAGGCTTCCACTGTCTCTGTGGGCTACGTCTGAATCAGCAACGGGACAGTAACGCTGACTGATCTTATCACTGTTACTTAAGTCCATGTGATGGACGTTTTTACCTTGAGACGTCTCTTTTTTTGTCGACCAGGTACATATTATGTCCAAAAGTGGGCATCTGCTGATTCAGCATTTCGTCTATATATACAGATGGTTTATGGAGAGGGTATTGGGTTTGCCCCTCTCTGCTGCAGTGACAGCCTCTATTTATCTGGGAAGGCTTTACACTAGATGTTGCAGCATTGCTGTGAGGATTTGATTGCAGTCAGCCATGATGGGTAGACTGAGGACAAGTACTGATGTTGAATGATTAGTTGGGGATCACAGGCTTCACTCCAGCTTGTACAAAAGGTACTGGATGGAGCACCAATGCTCCACAGCCCCGGGGGACTTCATACTCTTCTAGCTGACACTTTGCATGGTCAGCTCAGGCTCATGTGTGGCCTAAGCCATTCTAACCAGATACTTTTGGACTTGTAATCAGTAATGTTTGGATGTTTTTTCAACTTTTTAAGGTCAACAAACCTCCTGATGAACCTTCATCTATACATTTTCAAATGCATACATTGTTCATTTTTGTTACGGAGTCTTTAAAGTAGCTCATAATGTACCCGTTAGGGTCAAATAGCTTCAGTACCTTCACAAGAGCGCCAACAAAACACGTTCACTTTGTTCCCCTGCTATACTTTCCATTGAGGTTGTCAGGAAGTCCAGCTTTGCGCTGAGCGATTGTTTTCGCCTTTCCTCCTCTCGCGTGCTGTTTTTGCACTGCGGTCATGCCCGTGAGAGCACATAACTACAGTGGAGGTTTACAGAAGCCCTACTTTTTCTGGTCTTTCAAAGTCTCACTGTGACCTCTTTCTCCTTTAGTGTCACACCAGCTGTTCTGTGGATAAGTGCAGTGTCTGTTGGCCCACTTGTGCTGTGTTTCTTTGAGGACGTGAGAAATGCTTCCACATATTGTATAAAGGTAGATGCCTGGACGGGCTTGCACGGTGTGACATACCCTTAACTAGCCAATTCAGGGCCTCGAGTGGCTCAGCAGGCTAAGACGCTGACACTATGACCAGAGGATTGTGATTTTGAATCCCGGTCATGCTGTTTACCATCAACAACCGGGGCCCAAGAGAGCAAAATTGGCAGTGCTCTCTCTGGGCAGGTAGATGGTGCTCTCACTCTCCCATCACTCACACATTGTAATGTCTGCTGGCTCAGGCGTCTACTGATTGGCCCATTTGGAGCTGGGAATCCTGCGCTTTCCTCCTAGCGTGTTGGTTCCCCAGTGACGGTGTGTCAGCGGTACTTCAAAAAGAGGCGGTGGCTGCATCACACGGTGCATGTCTTCACCCTCCTAGAGTCAGGGACCGTGCAAAGTGATGGAGAGAGTCACTAATGGGTTGGGTTAATTGGTGACTACCACATTGGGAAAGGGATAAAATTGGCAAAAAAAAACAACTAGCCAATTCAGTCATCTAATCCTGTATAGAGAGTGCAGGGTACCACTTTTTTTGCTGTTGAAGCATTCAGCCATAAGCATCACATGACACCAGTGCCATCTAATATCTTTTTCTTTACAAATGGCTATTTTTAATTGAAATACGTAAAATGAGCTTCTGAAAGAAGCCTGTATTGATGCGTGCACACTCTACTTCTCCACAAATAGAAACACACGACTTGCATCACATTACACAGTGTGAGTTTGTGCTGTTTCAGACGAGATGGGGTTATAAGAGTGGACTGGGTTCAGTTCTTTTTCCTCTGTGATATTTGGTCCAGCATCTTTTTTTGGCTGATATTGGTCTGAAAATGGTATCAACAGAAAATGAGAAATGGAATGTTTGCTCGATGCTTTTTGTTCTGGTGTGGGGGCAGCCGTGGCCTGGTGGTTGGGGATCCGGTCTTGTGAAGCTGGTTCGAATGAAGTGCCCGTGAGCAAGACACCTAACCCCTAACTGCCCCCTGGGCGCCGTGGAAAGGGCACTGCTTCGGGCACATGTTCTCATTGACCCCTAGTGTGCTCACTAGCGTGTGCGTATGTGTGTTACACTGCATGGATGAGTTAAATGCGGAGGTCAAGTTCCTCTGCAAGTAAGGTGTGATTCCTGTTTGTGTATTAAAATGCACTTCACTTGGGCATGTTCTCAATGGGGGGAAATTACATTGACATTGTTGACAGTGTGGTATTACAGCAGTACTGTGATGCAGAAATCATTGATGCTCCAGATAACAATACCATTAAAAACTATAAAAAAAAACCTGCCTCAAAGCAATACCTGCTGTGTAAGATCACATCATGTGTGAAACGCAGGATTCTAAACCAAAAATGTGATCAGAGCCATTGATACACTTTGTAGGTACAGTATGTTAGAAATACTGCTGTGTGCATCACTGAATATAAAATATTAGTTACACAGGCACGGATGCTTCTGTAATGTGTTTTATGTACATGTGTCTATGGATGTGTTCAGATAGCAAGCCCAATTCAGATTTTTGGCCTGTAGATTTTTTGCAAATCTGACCTAAGCCACATTTGGAGGTCATTTGAAATGCGTTTAAGTCAGATTTGTACAGATTCGTCTCGGCCTGGACGCTCAATTTTGATTTTGTAGTGTCGTTGGCATCACTCGCAAATATCATGTCCAGAGTGATGGAAGTGCGGTGATCCAAGAAGTGCGCCAAAGGGCTCCACAGTGGAGTCCCAGGTTGCCAGGTCCCAAAAAATTGTGCAGTCCTTATACATATTTCATACATACTATTACTTACATTTCCAAAATATAAGACAATGACAGAGAAGGAAATATGTATATAATTGTCAGCTTTTTAATTAATACATAATTATTCTACTCTGATCTAATCAAAATTTTAAAATCCCTCCACTGAATCTGCTATTATAAAGTCTACTTAAGTCCTCTACATCACTATTTATCCTTTTTTTTACTGTGTTACTATAATAGTTTTTGGTGTACAAATGTACATTTTTAAAATAGTCAAAATCCAACACAGCGAGTGCATTAAAAAAGTACCCTAATTTTGTGGGAAAGTTACAAACCTGGCAACTCTGAAGCCAAGTCATCGGCGTGGCTTTAGTTAGTGATGCCTAAATTGTTACCACAAGGAGATTTTGTGAGGTGTGTGATGTCTGGATGGGCAAATCCAATCTGATCACTTACAGATAACGAAATAAGAATTTTGATTTGCCTGCAGTCTGAACGCGGCCTGAGTGCATCCTGCAAATGGCAAAAAACAGAGTGAGTTTTAACAAGTCTGTGGCAGGTGTAGAAGGCACTTAACACATTAACACGAGAGCACAGTGCACATGGCAGGCCTGTGGTGAAGAAAGGGCTTAATTTGTCTTTGTGGTTATAAATGCACCTGACGTGGTTGCAGGGAACAAAAAAAACATTCAGAAAACGGAAATGCATAGTTATGACAGAGACGTGCCCACTACTGTAGCTGGCATGATGTGTATATTGTGATGATATGGTGATCACTGCAGTACTACATAATAAAATGCTAATATTCACATGGCCTGGACAAAAACAGATGTATTTGCTCCTCTCAGAAAGCCTGTTTTATTCCCGGGTTTCAACCATTTACAGTAAAAGCCTCTAATGCACATAAGTGGTTTTTGTTTGATTATTTCTTTATAAAGCGATTACACTGAACGACAAGTTAATAGAGGGTAGCTGTT
Source organism: Crenuchus spilurus (assembly GCA_036984385.1). Taxonomy (NCBI): domain Eukaryota; kingdom Metazoa; phylum Chordata; class Actinopteri; order Characiformes; family Crenuchidae; genus Crenuchus; species Crenuchus spilurus. Next base: position 7,822 of record BRDA01004698.1, read on the forward strand.
ATAAAACACAGTACTTAGTACAGACCCCATTAAAGTCAGCTCAGGAATTAATGTCTGGATTGGAGCATTAATTTAATGTCTTTTTTATCAAACATTGTAGCTCTTAGTATTATGGCATGCTTCGGGTACCAGTTCAACCTTCTGCACTGGCCAAAACAATACTGATCTGATAGTACCGGTGCTCTGATAATGCACTCTGTACAACATAGCCATGAAGTGACCTTTGGTCTACTGGACATTACCATTGACTATGTCAGTGAGCATCGTTGTATGATTGTGTATGTGTGGCTTTTCAGGTAACTTAGCTATGATGGCTAATTGTCCTTAATCAACCACAAATGTTTGTTTAGGAAAATTATCCTCCTTACAGTTACGGACACCTTAATAAGTTCCAGTACGAAATGATTTGTTGACGTTTTTACTATTACATTCAAGTCGGAGGCTCTACCTGTGTTTGAAATCGAACCCTATTTACTGATTAGTGTTCTAATTAAGGTGTCGGCCATTGTGTAGTGATGTTCTCAGCGAACATGTTGATGCCCTATAGTACACTACATTGTTACCAACAGTGTATTATAAATACAGTGTACAACCGATGTACACTACTTACAGGCTAATGTACCACAATGCATCACTCAACAAAGAAGCCACAAATCCACCCGAGCAAATTTTGTATAAAAATGTAATACTGTTATGTAATTATAATAATAATTATTGGCATTTTGCTCAATTGTTGCATTGATGAAATGGAAACATGGAAGTAACTATAGAATCAAGTAGTTGATTTGTTTTTAAATTCATGACAAACTATATTAGAACATTGAAAATGTATCTAAAATGTGTTACGCAAAACTTGAGTGGTCATTATTTATATTTATATATATATATACATTGGTAACCCTACTTACAAGTTTAATCCGTGCAGGAGCCGAGCTCGTTAGCTGGTTTGCTCATTAGCTGGTTTGCTCGTTAGCTGGATGCATTATCCCCATAAGAATACATGTAAAACTGATTAATCAGTGTCAGCCGGCCAATATACAGTATACTTTAATATGCTAAATAATGTGTTTATATGGGTTTTTAAAACATAAACGAGACGACGGTGCTCGTGTAGGCTGGCGGCTAAGGAGGACAGGAGGACGGGCGTACGTGTATGGCATGGTTACACTTATCATATGAAAAGTAAAAGTAAAAAGTATCTAACTTTCTTGTTCACTACCTTTTGCTACCTTAGCGTCACTTTCACTAGCACTTTCACTTTCACTGGACAGCGGTCAAAGGTAATGACTGACCTCTTTTTCTACGCTAGCATCTAGGGGATGCTACGACCGCAGCGCCTCTAGCGGTTTGGCATACTTGAACTAATTTAGGCTACACGTTACTTGGAATTTTACTCGTTACCTGGAACAAAAATATTCCGAGATCTTGACTCGTTACCTGGAATACTCGTTACTCATAGGGATGTTCGTAAGTAGGGTTACCACTGTATTCTTAATGTTACAATACTTGTATATTATGTTAGGTTACATTATTCTATATTGCGTTCATATATTATGCTGTTATTTGTTATGTTATGATATTTGGGGGGTGGGATCATTTTGAGCATATCTGAATTTTGTCCCCTCAATATATTTTGTGATTACAGCCTTACAGTAGCAACTATCATAGTGGAGACAATCATACACCAATTTCTTCCTTTTTTTGGTGAACATTTTTAAAGAATTAATACTGAACAGAAAATAAGATACGGAAGGATGACATGGATACAAATAAATATTTTCCCATCAATCTCCTTTACAACACTAGACTGGTTATGAGAGGGATCCTTCTGTTAGTTTAGTGTTTACTATACTGATCTACGGTACATGTAAGTTGATTAAGATGGCCATGGACAGTAGTACCCACTGTGATGCTGTTTTAATATTCCATCGCTGGCATTGCATCAGCTCGGTGTATTTTCTGAATGCTTCAAACACTAGTGTAGGGCATCCATTCTGTGGTTATTGGATGCTCTTTAGCTGTCCTTGCCTTATAGCAAGGTGAATTAAGGTTAAGTGAACTCTCGATCAATAAGCATCCCTACATGATGTGATTTATAAAGCGTCTCTTCAACCACAGTGCAGCCAAAGAGGTGCCCTGTTAAGCCTCCTCTTCCCAGTGGTTTTTATTTTAATTTGATTGCCTTTTAGGTGGCAGGTGTTTAAAGGTGGCTGTGCTTCTGTTTGTTTATTATTTATGGTTTTGAGGTTTAGTTAAAAGCAGCAGAGCTTTCACGAGTGATGGTTTGCGCAGCGATCCTCCAGGCTGGTTTGTGGCTTCTGTCCAGGCCAGTTCTCTGAAAACCAGAGTAAGCTCTGAATGCTTCAATGTGAGGTCACTTTTGTGTCGATAAACATGTACTCAGAGCCAGCAAGACAGCAGCCAACAATTACTGCACTGACATGACTACTAATGCTTCAGTATTCATCACTGTGAAGATGTGATCTAAGGTAAAGAAAAGATATGGTCACTTGAACGTCACGGATTAGCCTAAGCTTAATGTGGTTAAAGCACTTGGTCTAGTATGGACTTGTAAATGATTAGGTAATACTGCTGAGACCCACAATTTTGTGGCATTTTTTGGATGTTGGATGACATCTTTATGACACCAGAACAAACAGGAGTGACAAAAGATGAAATGGGTCCCACAGAGAAAGAAATGACCCTGATATTGAACATTTTCACAATAATCAACAGAAAACGAGAATACTGAACATTAGTGCTCAAATGATACATTGGTTGTCTGATACCCCTGGCCAAACCTGGTCCACATCTGGCATACAGGTCTTGCCCACATACCACTATAAATAATAGCCCAGAAGCAGGCCAGATGAGGTTGCCCGCAGCTATGTATTTCTTTTTATCTATGTGATGTGCTTTAGCTAATTAATACTTAATAATAAAATTTATTAATTAATTAAAAATTAAAATTAATTAAAAAATTTTATAAAATTAATCAGTATGGCTAATTATTCATGAAAATAAGATATTCAAAATCTTAAATTATTAGAATATTTAATTTTTAGTTTTTAGAGTTTTAGAATTTAATTTCAATTCAATTAGTATCAATATTAAAAGAAAAAAATTATTGAAATATATCACTTTTAATGTAATGAATATAAAGTATTCCTTGCCTTTTTATATTGCAAAATTTGTAAATATTATAAAGAATAATTTTGAACAATATTTTTTACATTGCACTTACTGTTGTAACATAGGACCACAGCATAACCACCTTTAAACTGCTACAACTGACTTACTTCTCAACCACTCGTTTTGACCATTCGATCTCTGTAGCATTGCAATGCAATATAATCCAAAAAGTGTATCATTATCTCCCGCCTCCAGCTCTAGCCTCATTAATAAGTTATTCAGTCATTTTTTTTCATTTAAATATTCAATGAAGAACACTGACATGCTTATAAACAGGACTATAAACAATAGTCTTGTATAGATCTGATGAAAAGTCTACGTTGTGCATTGAAACATAATCATTAAAATAAGAATGAATAAGAATAGGCTAGTTACTACTCAGAATGAATTGCCACTATCCTAAAATGGCTTGCCTCAAAAATAGCATTTTTAGCTCCTAAAAGACTTACAGATGGTGTTACAGTGTTGCATCATCTTCTTTTCTCCTGTGTCATCATGTTCTGTTTTAATTCTATGCTATGTTACTGCAGGCTAGGTGACAAATGCGAGCTAAAGATTTATGGTTCAAAGGCAGTTTTACATATTACTGAATTGTGTTTAGTGATGTTTGTCATGTCTGAGGAAAGCTTTCAACATTTCCATCACTATGACTCTTGTTAAAAGAACAGTTTACGAAATAAAAAACTAATTGTCTTTCTTTAGTTTTGCACTGCAGCTATGAGGCTAACGTAGCTAGCAATACGCTAATGAACATCAATTAGCGGGGTTGTGCATTGATGAACCTGCTATATATATATATATATATATATATATATATATAATATACTCCTGATCAGAATCTTAAGACCAGTTAAAAAATTGCATGAATTTGCATTTTGCACTGTTGGATCTTAAGAAGGTTCTAAGTAGAGCTTCACAATGCTAAAAGGAGAAATCGGCGCAAGAGACAAAATGTTTTAAGCAGCCATTTTTTTGAAAATTGCATTTTCACTCAAACATGATTTTTTTATCCTTTAAAAGCCAAAATCTGCACAAAAATTTGGATTCCATGTCATTTTCTGTCAAATATTTACACTGTCAAGACCTCCTGATGGCAAAAGCAGAAAAGCTCACTGACATTGAACGTGCTAGGATTGTTGAGCTGCATTAGCAAGGCCTCTCACAACGTGCCATCGCTGCTGAGCTTTGACGCAGTAAGACAGTCATTTTATTAATATTTATATACAGTATATATAATGATAAAGAATTACAATTCAGTTTATGTGACAAAAAATGATATATTGCAGTCTTTAGTTTAATTTTAGGAAAACAGCTAGGTTTGCTAATGCTAATGTTAGCAGTAGAGTCTATTAGCTAAAGGTAGATTACTGCATATCTAGCAGCCTGCCACCAAACTTTGTATTTAAACTATTAATTACAAATCAATACTATATACTAATATATTTGAGAATCAGTACAGTATCACAAAAAGTATTATGATACTCAGGTGTATTGCTATTTTTTTATACTCTACCAGTTAGCATCATTTAACATTAAAGACTTCTAGATGGCTATTACTAGTGTTAGCTTTGCAATATACCTTTGTGATAGTGTCCTCCCAGGGTCTTTTATATTCACATAATGGCTTTTCATCATTTAAAAATATCCACAATATATTTAAATGTCTAAGACATTGCTAATAAGATAACATTTTAATGCAACACAGATAGCATAGCAAAGATAGAGCTTTGCTGGTCAACTTTTGTGTTGGAAAACTGCATTTGAACCTAATTTTTCCCACATATTAAAATGCTCTGTTGGTCCACATGTTATAAAACCAGTCTGGCCAATGCCTGGCAAAGATATGGCTATGGCAACGGGGGCAAAATGGATGTGAGCCAGAAGTGACCCACTTTTTTGTGGTGTGTTTGACTTCTGGTGGATATGTGGCTCTAATTTTGTGTTTCTGTGGCTCTCATATCTGAATCATTCGATGTGGAAAGTAGGCCAGACATGAACCAGAACGATTTTAGAAATTAAAAATCATTGTCATTATAATGCTATTCCTTTTGTTTCCCTGAGTTGGTCATTGAAGATGTCTTGCGGAATTAGTTCACGGTTTTCACGAGGCACATTTGATTATTTGTAATTGCTGTTCATGGCTACAATTGTTGGCCATTTCACCCGCTTTGAAACTTTCCATGAATGGCCATTACAATGAACTAAACTTGAATATTTTAAAGATAATTAATAATCATTTAAAGCAACCAGACTTTTAAATGATGAAACTATTTTTAAAAAGTGCAGATCAAGTGTAATATAATGTGGAAAAATAAAGTGCACCCTGAATTCTATGATTAGCCAGTCTTAAAATTACCACTCCGACATTATGTATTTAGCAAAAATGAAGCCAAATGTGTGAAAAACTAAGTACACCTTGGCTGACCTTGTGGTGAATTGGTAGGTTCACTCTTGGCTAGATTGGATTTTTTTCCACTTGTGATGATAATCTTTCTCAGTGTAGAATGATGGACTTCAAATGAGCCCTTGTAACCTTGCTCAGATTGATGGGCAGCAACAGTTGCTTCTCTAAGATGATTGCTGAGGTCTTTCCTCCTTGGCATTGTGTTAGCACACATCTTAATGCTCCAGACCAGCAGACCTCCCAAAACGTGTGCATTTAAAGAGGTGGTCATACTTGTTGATGATCAGGTAATCAATGACATTTGATTAGTAGCTCCTGGCTGCTACTTATCTAGGAACAGTAGCTAAAGCTGGTTTTACACAATGGTTCTGCATTTTTGCCCTAATTTTTGTTAAACGGCAATGACATGGTGTAATTTGTCATGCGTTGCTGTTCATCTAAGGTTGCATTTGTAATTGTAAGACCTAATGACCAGGAGTGCATTTCCCAAAACGTTCTTATCGCTAAGTACTTCGTAACCTTGTACTTATAAACATTCTTCAATTTACAAGTGTTTCCCGAAAGCCTTCGTAACCGTCGTACTTAAACTCGTTCTTAAATCTATGAGTAGTCTGACCCTCTCGTAACTCACCAAGTTGTTCTTAACTTCGCAACACTCAGCACACACGTGTTTAATACAAACAAGAAATAAGTAATTACGTCACGTAAATTAGAGCCAGCGTCCTTAGTTCAGTACTGCACATACATGTACTTAAGTTAAATTATTGTTTTCACGAAATAAAAAAACTAAGATTGCTTAAAGTACAATATATTATTTATTGATATACACATAAATTAATGAAATGCAGTGGGGTTTTTTTTTCCAGTGTAACAGTCGTAGTAGTAAATTAATATATTGTGTCCCAAGCAATGGTTACAAATTAGCCTACTAAGCTTATCAACTCTTAACCAATCAAATTCACTGATTAATTATTTATAGGTAGGCTTGCAACTGTAAGTGAAATTATTATTTTTGGCATGTATGTAGTGCAAATACTTTTTTGATGTTTGGTTTTATAATTATTGTTTACATAACGATACTTTTGTGGCTTAATAATGAAGAAATGTATGTAAATCGGTGTTTCAGTTTTTGACTGGCCGAGCCTATTTGATGCAGACACGAGGGTGGAGTCAACTAAGTGCTACTTAGGGACTCATTCATAAGTTTGGAAGATAAGAAGGCTTTTGGGAAACAGTTGGAAAAATCGCGTTCTTAAAGTTACGTCTTTCTTAAAGTTGTTCGTAAATCGCTAAGTTCAATCGCTTTCAATTTATTGTTACGTCTTGATACATAAAATCGTAGAATTCAAAGCGGGTGTACTTTGTTTTTCACACAGGTGTGTATATGCAGTGTAAACATTTATAATTTTTATGCAAACTATTTTTATTGTTATGTTTGGTTTTGCGTCCTCTATTTTGGTGCGTTTTTGCATATTTAGTTTTACACTGGACTGGATTATACAAGACTAATGTAGATATCCATGTATTTTAATTAGCATTTTTCAAACTGCTTCTCGAAGTCATAACAAACTCCACATAATTGCGTTGACATTTTTTCTGAAGATGTTTTGTTTTAGGATGCAAACACAGGTTTGTCACGAGAAATACTTTGGTACACAGAGGAGTTCATGCTGGACTCACCTGTGTGGTCACCAGCCTGGTCAGCTGGAGCTCATAGCCTAGGATGCTGCCTGCTCTGTAGTGTCAGTCCAGGCTCTGCCTGCGGGAACAGGCTGGTGGAGCTGAGCAGAACAGCTGCTCCTTAGAACAGGTGGGAGGGAGGAAAGTTTTAATGAGCACCCAGGAACAGGGATTAAGAATGCCGGAGCAATCCTGAGTCTCACAGCATTAAGAGCTGTGTCAGTCAGCCGGGCTGACACGTAGCTTTGGTAGCTGAGAAGGCTGATGACCCTGGCCTGTCTTCCCATGTTTTAAGCAGATTATTCTTCTGTTTTTTGGGTGCAAACCGGGCAGTTCTTAACTCGCTGTCTCTCAATATCCTGAGGGAACCTTTGGGTCGGACTTATTGGACCCTTATTGCTGATATAAATAAGTGAAAATTCACATTACTGAGAATATCAAACATAAAGTATAACCAGTGTTTTTACGTAAACGGTGCTTTACTAACTGATATGATTGTTCCGTGCAATTTGATTGGCTGAGAGATGTTCTAGGAGTTCCAGTATTGCATGATGATGTCACTTTGTCTGAAGCTCTTCAAATAGGACTCCATCACATGCACACGCATCCTAGCAGTGTAGACAAAAACACCAGCCATAACAAGCCAAATTAAGCAAATTATAATGTGTGTATACTTCTATTGGCTTTAGAAGTGACTTGTAGTGAATGGATTGGAAGGTAGAGAGTGTCAGAAGTGTCTCGTAAGAGGTATTGGCAGCCTTCTCTGTCAGGCAGGTAAAGATGGAGGAATGGGGGTAGCTATGGCCTGGCGGTTATGGATCTGGTCTTGTGGTCGCCGGTTTGATCTCTGGGCAGATCATAACTAACGCCTAACTGGCACCTAACCCCCAACTGCTCCCTGGGCACTGTGGATAGGGCTGTCGCCCACTTCGGGCACGTGTTCTCATAGCCTAGTGCCAAATTCTGTTGTTGTGCAATTACATGGGCAAAAGTTGAATCTAACCAATGTTTTATCCATCGCTTGGATATTTTTTTATTCATCCAAATCGATAAACTCCCCACTTGATTCATATTTTAAAAACAGCTCAATAGCGAATGTGCAGATAGATGTATATAATTACTAGACAAATAAGCAAGTATAACAGGATCATAGACTTTCGTTAACGCTGGGATCTCAACAATTTTTTTTGTTGGTAGAATAATGTCTAATTTTACAAATCAGGGGTGTGTTTCCCAAAACATTCTTAACGCTAAGTACTTTGTAACCTCGTCCTTACGAACATTCTTAAATTTACGAGTGTTTCCCGAAAGCCTTCGTAACCCACGTCGTACTTAAATTCGTTCGTAAATCTACGAGTGGTCTGACCCTCTCGTAACTGGCGAATTGTTCTTAACTTGAAGTTAATTTTCTGACAAACGCAACACTCAACACAAATTCATGAACATTTAAATTTTCTTTTGAAAGCTGCGTCACGTAAATCAGAGTCAGCGTCCTTAGTTCAGTACTGCGCACACATGTACTTAAGTTGAAATTATTGTTTTCACAAAATAAATAAAACTAAGATTGCTTAAAGTACAATATATTATTTATTGATATACATATAAATGACATAAATGCAGTGGGTTTTTTTTTCCAGTGTAACAGTCGTAGTAGTAAATTAATATATTGTGTCCCAAGCAATGGTTACAAATTAGCCTACTAAGCTTGTCAACTCTTAACCAATCAAATTCACTGATTTATTATTTATAGGTAGGCTTGGCATGTGATGGACAGCAACTGCAAGTGAAATTTGCATGTATGTAGTGTAAATACTTTTTTGATGTTTGGTTTTATAATTATTGTTTACATAACGATACGTTTGTGGCTTAATAATGAAGAAAACGACAGGTAGTGTACGGTTCGGATGGATATTTATTATTTAGTCACTTAAACTAACCAATTCTCAACTGTTCGAATCATCCGATTAAACATTGGTAACGAACCCTGTGTTATATAATTAAATGATGATGCTGACAATGTGACCTTTTTTTTTGGGTGACGTAAATACAGTAAATATACATATAGTTATTTATTATATAACATGAAATTCGTTAGAATCAAAATAAATAAAACACTTTTGTTATTAAAGT
>BRDA01004698.1:17237-43375 GCA_036984385.1 Crenuchus spilurus
CACTGATTAATCATGGACACATACAAGCCTATTTATAGGTAGGCTTGGCATGCGATGGACAGCAACTGCAAGTGAAATGTTTTTATTTATTTATTGATTGATTTGCATGTATGTAGTGTAAATACTTTTTTGATGTTTGGTTTTATAATTATTGTTTACATAACGATACGTTTGTGGCTTAATAATGAAGAAATGGATGTAAATCGGTGGTTCAGTTTTCGACTGGCCGGGCCTATTTGATGCAGACATGAGGGCGGAGTCAACTAAGTGCTACTTAGGGACTCGTTCGTACGTTTAGAAGATAATAAGGCTTTTGGGGAAACAGTCGGAAAAATCGCGTTCTTAAAGTTACGTCGTTCTTAAAGTTGTTCGTAAATCGCTAAGTTCAATCGCTTTCGGGAAACGCACCCCTGACCCACTGTATTTGCTGAATGTAAGTGAACTTTTTTCAAATAAACTGAGCAATCTATATATTTGTGTTTATTGTCTAGAAAATAAACAAGTATTTGGAGATTATGTTCTTCAACTTTTATGACTGCAGGTCAGAGTCTGAAGATGTTTAAGAAGCATTTATCTGACAGAATGGAAGCATTTTACTTTGTGAAATGTTGACAAACAAATCATTCAAATCAAACAATAAATGGAGAAAATGGAACTGTGGTGTAATTTCAGTAACACACATGAGGTTTGTGCTGTAGTGAAATTAGTGTACTGATCTTTATTTCATTATTATTATTTATTTTTTGGCCAATTTTCTCTCTTTCCCAATGTGGTAGTCGCTAATTAACCCAGCCCATTAGTGGCTCTCCCCATCACTTTGCACTGTCCCTGATTCTAGGAGGTTTAAGACATGTACACGCCTCCTCCGTTGCGTGTGATACAGCCACCGCCTCTTTTTGAACTACCACTTGATAAACCATCACTGGGGAGCCAACACGCTCACAAGTGTCAATAACAAGCACAAACTTCAAGTGTATTATTGCTTTATCTCTCGCAATCATGACGTTTTAGTAGAGCTGTCAAAGAAAATGTGTTAACTGTTTTTAATGCCATTAATGAATAGATTTTCAGTTTTTTGACCATGTGTGTGACCCGTAGTGCCAGGCTGATTTATGTCCTGGATACACAGACTTTTACAAGCTCATTCAGGATGTTTCAGATCAGTTAATGTTTATTTTTCTCTTTGAACACAGGAAGATAAAACACCAGTGATTGGTTTTGTTCTTATTCTTGTTCAAAGTGATAGTTTCAGACCTTAACAGAGTAAAAATCTGTGAGTTATTAGCTTTGTTAGATTTTGTGCACTGAACCAAAAAAAAGTTTGTTTCCAAAAAAAGTATCTTTCTCCTCTGATTGTTGAAGGAAAATCAGTTGTTTTCCATGTTCTGGGTAAAGGAAGTTAAAGAACATAAGACTGAGTCATCTTGTGTTATTGAATGTTCAGAAATGCATTTAATTTAAGCAAATTGTCTAATTATGGGAATGTCTACTGCTTTTAAATGTTTAGCATCATATTTAATCAAACGCAAATGCAATTAATTATGCAATTAATTGTTAAACATATGATTAATTGTGATTGAATATTTTAATCATTGTACTAAATTTAGCTGATGGTGATGAATAAACTGTGAATTGCCTGTGAGAGAGTGGTCTGCTTAATTTCCATATAAATAACATCAGAATAAGTATTTGTCATTAAAGTGCAACTCTAAAGTGGCCCAATCGGCTGATTAGCGACACTGCTTTTTAGCTGTTGATAACAGAGCTCAAGTAATGAGGGAAACAAAAGGATCTTGGACGCAAATAAACACATCACTGCTCTAAAACATCCATCCATCAGTCAACCCGTCAGTCAACCCGTCAGTCAACCCGTCAGTCAACCCGTCAGTCAACCCGTCAGTCAACCCGTCAGTCAACCCGTCAGTCCGTCCGTCAATCCATCTATCAATCCATCCATCCATCCATCCATCCATCCATCCATCCATCCATCCATCCATCCATCCATCACTTCATCAGTCAACCCATCTATCAATCCATTCATCCATCCATCCATCCATTCATCAATTCATCAGTCAACCCATCTATCAATCCATCCATCCATCAGTTCATCAGTCAACCAATCGATCCATCCATCCATCCATCAATTCATCAGTCAACCCATCTATCCATCCATCCATCAATTCATCAGTCAACCCATCTATCCATCCATCCATCAATTCATCAGTCAACCCATCTATCCATCACTTCATCAGTCAACCCATCAATCCATCCATCCATCCATCAATTCATCAGTCAACCCATCAATCCATCCATCCATCCATCCATTCATCAATTCATCAGTCAACCCATCCATCCATCCATCCATCCATCCATCAATTCATCAGTCAACCCATCCATCTATCCATCCATCAATTCATCAGTCAACCCATCTATCAATCAATCCATCAGTCCATCAATCAATCGTCTGTTTAAAAATCTATTATCTTCTAGTGATACATGCATAGTTACAAGTCTTGAGTGCTGTTACTATATCAGTAAAAATCTAATTACTTGGTTGTAACTAACGTATAATATGTATAATGAAGAGCAAAGTCTCATGTTTCTTTATAGCACTTCTCTACATATCAAATCTTTATTTTTATATCTTATAGGTTGTACAATGTTATAACATATAGAACTTATGCTAAACGTTTGCATTTTACCCGTCTGTATTGCTAAAGGACAGGTGAAGCATGTGCTAGTTACATTTTAACACCTTTTGTAGACCTTTGTATGAAGCTACTCTAATCCTCTCAAATGAGTGAATCTCCTCACACGGGAGCATATTAGCATCATTACAATATATAAGACGCCTTTAATAAATAGCAGCATAAATCCAGCAGATGCTAGTACCCTTCGCTCAAACTCTATGAGTAATACAGTCTGTCCGTTGCTTTGTGTGTGTTTGATGACATGAGCTCAGGCTTGCATTGAGTATTTCTCTGTGGGTCACCATGTTGTGGAACAGCTGCGGTCTTCACACTTTCTCAGCTTGAGAGAGGGAGGGGGAAAGGTCATGGTCCTGTCCTCATAGATTTGCTCCCGTAGACTCCCCTGACTGTAGGCTGTAGGATACCGGAGCTCTGGTGGCACAGAAAAGTCCACTGGAATTGTGGGCCTGAGGAAATCCTATTAATTGGGTGGAGCGGTGGGCATTGATCTGGGACAGGTCAGCAGTGCAACTGGCCTTTGTTCAGAAAGTGTTAATGGGGGGCAGTGAGGCCTTCTGTTAAGGGGGTCTGTCACAGATTGTCAAGGACGAGTCCCTTTTAAGACCGCTGTGGCCTGTCAAGTGGTGTCTCTTCATTAATGAACCCCTCGCATTGATTTGTTGCTGCATTGACAAAGGATGACGGGTTTCCCAGAGGTGCCTTGTAATCGTGTTATACTGTCACTTTGGCTTATGGACACAAGTGAGTGTGAGGGAATGGTTTCTAATGTATGTGTGAAGCAGACGACACACTCTGTGAAATTGCTTTAGTCTTCATTAAATGAGAAGGGTTACTGTTTCTTATGATTAAAGAACAACTGGTTTATGAGTTGATTTAGAAATGTAACACTGTTAGCAATGTAATCTGTATCAAACCCCATTGATTAGTGTTTTAAAGTTTAAAAGCTTATATTTATTACATTCTTATTTTTCATTGATTGCAATATTTGTGTAATAATAGTTTTATGATCAAACATGAAGTGGACTATAGGTAGAATATTTTAGTGTAAATAAGTGTAAATAAAATATTTTATTACTGAGCACAGAGCTGAATAAACACACTGGTTTTTAGTTTTTTTTAGAAATTGTATGTGGTTTTATTTAATTTAATAAAACATTTTATAAAGCTTAACATACGTGAGTTGACGTGTTTTACTCATTCAGTGGTTCCTAGATCGAATATTCATGAGAGGTGTGAACATTCAGGTGACAGCTCTTTGTTCAGGTTCACATTCCACACATTCCACAGCCGGTAATCCTCCAATGGAATATCCAGAATTACCATGTCATTATCATATGAATGACAGATCACGTCATTTGGCGGGAAAAAATGTGAAGCCGTGTGACTCGCTATGGAAAATGTGTCTCTGCTTATTTAAGCTTCTCTAATTGAAAAATAGACTCTTTAAGGTTTCCGAGGTATGTTTAATTTTGTTTTTAGGATAAAATCTCGGAGTGTATTTGTGAAATTTGGTTAATATACCACCAGTGAGAACACAGACTCCAGAGGGTTAATCTGCAAATACATAAGAGAGCTTCTAAATCTGTTTTTGGTGATGTCAGTTTTGTTCACTGCATTGTTATTTGTGGGATTTGCCAGCACATATTGGTAAGAGCTTGTTCTTTAATTTGATGGTGATTTACTTCCATCTTTCAGTTTCCATATCTCACGAGTGCAGCTGTGTTGATACAGGTGCTTACCTGACAAATTTGCTGAAGTTTAGCTGTCTTATAAGCTAATAAAGCAAGCAATCATTCAGCATATTTGGCTGAATACTTAACTTTGATTCCATCATTTTAATAGCGTGGCAGTCAAAAAACGCCCAACTGAAAAGCAGATGCGCTCTTCTGGCTGTGAAAAAGGCGAGCAGATTGGACTTAAAAAAAGCACAGATGTCACCTGCATGTCCCCAGTTTGGCAGGCTCCCTGCTGTTTGGCAACAGTTCTATTTTTAAAGCAGCTGAATTTTTAATGGAGCAGAAAGCCTGCAGATGCCCAGCGAGTGCAGAGCACCAGCGCTTCCCGAAAATCAGGCCCTTCAGTCGGCCTTAGCATTGAAGAGCAATCAAACTTCTGCCTGACTTCAAAGCCCTGCCATCCGAGCCCCAACAATGCACCCTAACTGATACACAGCCTTGCTAGCACATGCTTTTTAGATTTCTCATGCCTGATCTTTTCCAGCTGAAGGGGATTTAGTTTTTTACTTAAAGGAGTGGTGCACTTCTAGTTCACATGTACACAATTTTTCCACTTACCCAAAATATATTCCATCAACCAGGACGTTTTCCACATCTGGAGCATGAAGTTTTAGATTTTCATTGGATCTATGATGATGTACAGTACTAGTCAAACTTTTAGACACACCTTCTTTAGTGTTTTTTTATTATTTAAAAATGTTCTACATTGTAGATTAATACTAAAGTCATCTAAACTATGAGTAAATACATCTGTAATTATTTAGTAAACAAACAAGTAAACAAACCAGAACATGTTTATATTTTACATTCTTGCTTAGATGCAGCTTTCTTGGCATTTTCTCAGTCAGCTTTATGAGGTAGTCACCTGGAATGGCTTTCATTTCTTGCCTCTTAATGTGTTTGAGACATCAGTTGTGTGTCTACAAACTGTTTGTTTGTTTCAACCATTTTTTTAAACATCCCAAACTATCCGTTTTATTTCTTGAAGTTAACAAAATTATGCACTAACGCTGTTAGACCAATTCAGTAGATTATTACTAATAAGTGAATTTGTTTTTATTGTATACTTGCAACAATTCCGCAATGAAAAATATTTTGATTAGGTTTAATATGATTTCACATAAATCTGGTCAAAAATATAAATATATACACAAATATGTACAAAAATAAACACATTTGTCCATTTTTTTACACAACAGTTAATCAAAGTGAATTTTCAACACCGACGTCTTTGAAATAAAGACATATGTTCTGAAAATATGCTGTGTGGGTGCAGTTCCCAAGTCATACCATCTGCCCTATGCTAACAAATGATGCTAAACTATTCATTTGGACCTTAAACCAAGAAGTCGAGATTAAGATTTGTCAAAAATCATAATTTAAGCGGATGATTAATTGTATTATAAATAATTGTGATTAACAATTAGTTTCATTTTGTTCAGATTTGGCAACTCAGGGAAATGTTGTTCAATGATCTTTGAAGGACATTTTCTCTCATTTGATTGGCATGTCAGAGGTGTTACCTAGTCAACAATTGTTGTGCATGTTCCTCCTTTTGACGGATCCGACTCTTTCTAACTCAGGATGCCACCAAGGCTCTTGTCATCTCAAGGCTTGACTACTGCAACTCTCTCCTGGCTGGTCTTTCTATACGAGCCATCAGGCCTCTGCAGCTGATCCAGGATGCAGCTGCTCGGCTGGTCTTCAATTGGCCCATGTTCTCCCACGTCGCTCCACTGCTGTGTTCACTTCACTGGCTTAATGTAGCTTCTCGCATCAGATTCAACACCCTGATTCTCATCTACAAAGCAAGCCCCTTCCAACCTACTGGCAGTGGTCAAGTCTTGAGCCGCACCTCGAATGCTTTGAGCTTCAAAGTACAGCTCGTCCTAGCATCCACGTGGTGGAATAAACTCCACCTGACTGAGTCCCTCACAAGTCGCGTTTCCATTGCAGTTTTGTGCATTGATATTCTGTTTTATCGAAAAAACAAAAGTTTCACAATTGCGGTGAATCACACGTGTGAATATGTTTGTTCTCGTGATAAGTCATTACAAACATGGTGGCCGTGGATGTAAACACACACTTCAGCTTTATACATACTGCTACCACGGCACTAGTGCTCATCATCAGCCATCAGAGGAGACGGCGACTTATCGAGGCTTTGGAGCGACAAGCCCCTTATACTTGGGAGCGGCTACGTATGCGGCGTTTTTGGGAAACTGTAGTCGATGGTTTTACAGAAGAGCTGTGGATTCAACATTTTAGAATGACACACTCAACTTTTAATGAACTTTGTGATGCTGTGAGATCTCTAGTGGAGCAGCTGCACATTGTCCAAGGATTCTCCTCGTTATTCCAAATATGCTGCGTCATCTTCATCCTGGCACTTTCTGTTGTCTTCATCGTCGTCTTTTTCGCCAATAGAAACGTCCGGTTGTTGATCACGTGACTCCTTTGATGCGAAAAAATTCAGTTTGAGTGTTTCCATTACACTTTTGTGATATAAACCAATTTTGATACGACTGAGAAACCACCTCATCTTAGCGCAAAAGACTTTTATCAGAAAACCTGAGTTTTTTCAAAATAGTTTCCATTAAGCTAATTTTTATTCGGAATTCTAATTTGCGATATTTCAGGGTCAATGGAAACGCAACTAGAGTCTTCAAACACAGACTGAAGACCATCTCTTTGTCAAAACACTTAAGCGAGCACTAGTTTATAAGTTATTGTAAAGCTCTTATATTGTGTATAATTGTGTATCTTTCTAGGTATTAGTGAGTAGTTTGGACTCTAACCTGTCTGTACTAGCTGAGATGATGCTCTTAATGGAATTAAGCACTGTTGTATGTCACTGGATAAGAGAATCTGTCAAGTGCTGTAAATGTATTACAAAAGGTTCTATTCAAGACTAGAGGGTGATGGTCCTGGGTCAGGGCTGCTCTTGTACATCTTGTGAGGAAAGCTGAGAGGCTGTTGTTTACAGGCCTGGTTCCTATCAGCCAGACACATTTGGTCTTCATTTCCTCATTGACTGCTTTTTCATCAGCCTCCTGCTGTTTACAAACTTCACCCAGCAGTCGCTTCAAAGTCTGCCGTAGTCTCTAAAGCTGCTACTCTTTCTGTTTTCTCCTCCAGTTTTCAATTTAAAGCCAAAAGCTGAGTCAGTGAATTTCAGAATATGTCATTGTGTTGGGCTCTTCTTTAACTGGCTTTACCAGTTTCACTGGTGTCATGTCTGTCCAGCTGGCTAAAAGTAGCAGTGTTTGGGTCACACCCTGAGCTTTGACATGAAAATGCTCTTCAGATGTTGGATTTCTTTGTGTTAGCTCATAAAACCAAAAGACAAACAGACTTGGCCTCTGTTGACCTGGTTTAATGTGCCTATTAGTTCATTCCTATTGTTTTCTGGAGACTACAACATAATAAACAATTACACATTTACAGCATTTAGCAGACACTCTTATCCAGAGTGATGTACAGTGCTTTGTTTACATTAAGAGAATTATCTCAGCTAGTACAGACTGGTTAGAGTCCAAAGAGCTTTACAATAAGAGTTTTAAACTAGTGCTCGCTTAAGTGCTCCACAAAGAGATGCTCTTCAGTCTGTTTGAATAGTCAGTGGGACTTTGTTCCACCACCTGGGTACCAGGACAGAGAAGAGTCTTGATGCTACTCTTCCTCGTGCCTTGAAGGATGGCGGGTCAAGCCGAGCCGTACTAGAAGCTTGAAAGTTTTGAGTTGCAGCTTGAGACTTGAATATTGCCAGTAGGTAGGAAGGGCCTGGTCCATTTTTAGCTTTGTAGGCAAGCATTAGGGTTTTGAATCTGATGCAAGCAGCTACAGGAAGCCAGTGAAGTAAAGGCAGCAGTGCAGTGACTTGAAAGATCTTGGGTTGACTGAAGACCAGCCGAGCAGCTGCATTCTGGATCAGCTGCAGTGGCCTGATGGCTCGCATAGGAAGACCAGCCAGGAGAGAGTTGCAGTAGTCAAGTCTTTAGAGACCAGAGAGACCGGACAAGCACCTGGGTGGCATCCTGGGTTAGAAAGGGTGGGATCCATCTAATGTTGAAGAGGAGGAACCTGCACAACCATGTCAAGTATGCAGTGTTAGCAGAAAATGATAACTGGTTGTTCAGGATCACACCGAGGCTTCTTCTTGAGACTCAACAACTATGGAGTTCTCAAACGGCATAGGAAGATCAAGATGCAAACCATAGCAAAGCATAGTCCAATGCTATTTTTACCTTATATTCTTTCCATAGCTGATGGGCGTGGATTAAGATGGGTGGGGACATGGTAAACAGCTGTACTAAAGTCTAACGAATGTGAACTTGTTGACAAAACGGAGCTAAAAAGCAGTGACACTACCTCACCCTTCTACCATAGAACATTGAGTATCTGGAGTAGCAGAATTTGTGGACTTTATCAGAGTCTCAAAATGGCTAAAAAAGTATTTTCTTCTAAAACATAACTGTTACCATGGAAAATTCTGGGTGATCCCAAACTGCATGCAAATATGTAGGTTATCCTGACCTCAACGAAACAATGGATTTAAAATGTTTTGCTGTTTGTGTTTCATCTAGTGACTGTGTGGAGTGAGGGGTACATTTTGAAAGTTAACTCTGGAGTCTACGCTCCTGGTGGCAGCATATTAACGAAATTCTGCTGTTACGTGCCATTTATATAACTATGCAAGGTTTTATCCTAGAAATAAAACTTAACATGCCACAGAGACCTTAAAGGGTCTACTTTTCATATATATATATTAGGGGTGCAGGAAAAAATCGCTTCAAGCTCGAATCGTGTTTCTAACATTGAATGATTCAGAATCGATTCTCGTTTTCAAAAAATAAATTTTTTTTTTTGCGGGTGTGGATGTGCCTTCTCAGCCACCGTAGTGCTAGGCAAAACAAGGAAGCAGCGTGGGCTATGTACAGGAATGCAAGCCAAGCCACGGTCTTTGAAAGCAACCATTTGGAAACACTCTGGATTTTACAGTCAACCCGGCCCGGGTAAGAAAGGGCTTGACGTGACTCATGCGATTTGCAGAGATTGCAACGGTAAAGTATTTCGTTCGGATATGAAAGAATCGGAAAAAAATCGATTTGTGACCCCGAGAATCGATTCTGGATCAATTTGTTCGATTCCCAAAGATTCGCAGCCCTAATATATATATATATATCTTGAATCAAAATATATTTTAGATATTTGTAAGAGGAGCTTAAATTAGCAGAGACACATGTTTCAGCTCGAGTCAAACAGCTGCGCATGTTTTCCTGCCAAATGACATGATCGGTCATTCATATGATAATGACATGGTAATTCCGGACATTCCATTGGTGGATTAGCAGCTGTGGAATGTGAATCTGAACAAAGACCTCTCACCTTGAGTGTTCACACCTATCTCATGAATATTCAATGTAGGGTTAGTGGCTGAGGAAAACGGAGTGTCACCTCACATTTCTTAATCTTTAGAAATAAAACCACATACAATGTTGAAAAGTTTTTGAGCGCAAAAGTATTGACTAGAAATGTTTAGTGTGTATTTTTTCCACAATATATCAGCACATCTGAAAATAGGTTTTTGGAAAGTCTAAGTTTAGAGCAGATCTAATCAAAATATAGATTTATGACTCTTACTGTTTTGACACTGTTGGTGAGTTTGTGCTGAACAAAAGCCTGTGTAACACTTTGGGGGGGGACAAACATCATTTTAGATGGTAATGTGCAGAGATAATGTGCAGAGGTTTATGGTTTCTTGTGTTGAATTCTGAAGTGTGTACCTTAGTGTGTAGAGACCTGCAGGGACGTAAAGCAAGAGCTTTCTTTTGAAGTGGCCAAAGAAGGGCAAAAGGTCTTTCGTGATGGTGAGTGCTTCTATTCAACCCAAATGGATCTGGCCATTGATGTAAAGCGGTGTTGTAAGTGACGGGAGGAGGGGGAACACTCAGGGGAGTCACCTTCCTCAGCTTTTCCCTCACAGGTTTAATTACCTCAGTTAAATCTCAGGCTAAGTGTGAATATTGGCACACTGGCGTCCACTGGGCAGTTCCACTTTAGTCGTTTCCACAGAAGGGCTCCAACTCATTTGAGTATGTATGTGTGTTTCTCTTGCCTTTTCAGCTCAGACAATGGAGTCTTTGTTGAGATTAACCGTCAGCTAGCATGGTTACTGTGCCCCAAAGACTCTAGCTCAATGAGCCTGGGGTGTGTCTTCTGTTCTCTTTAACATAATTTGTGATTCTTTACATGTAAATGTGTTTCATAAAGCTCTTGTCTATTGAAATCGATGGCCTATACTGCTTTCAGGGTTAGTCTTTGAACATTATTATTTGTAATAAGCACATTTAGGACATTGTTATGGACATTATTAGAAGAATTATATATAGGGAGCTACTATGTTGCTAATACACTGAATTACATAATATACAGTGTATATAATAATATTAATAAAAAATGCAATACGTATAATACACTACAATGTACGCTTAAGCCTGGTTCACACTACACTACATTTTTGAGTCGTCGGTCGTTGTGCTGTTCACACTGCACGACTGGTTGAGCTGTAATCGCGAGTCTTGCAGTTGTGGCTTTCACACTACATGACTGGTCAGCGACGCGGGGTCACGAACAATGTGACTACAGGCTGCACTACAAACAGCTCGGAGCGCAGCGTCTTAAAGGAACATGAACGT
Organism: Crenuchus spilurus; assembly: GCA_036984385.1. Lineage (NCBI taxonomy): Eukaryota > Metazoa > Chordata > Actinopteri > Characiformes > Crenuchidae > Crenuchus > Crenuchus spilurus. The sequence goes on from BRDA01004698.1 coordinate 28,383, forward strand.
AGCCACCAAAAAAGACCAAACGACTTTTCTTTTCATTTTTTAAGACCCCGAAAATACCGACATGGGCAAAATGACGTCGATTATTGTCATAAATTTCGTTATTGGTAAATTTTCGGTTTATCGCCCAGCCCTATGTTCTAGTGTGTTTCAAGTGTTCACAAAGTAAGAAAACGAATACATTTGGCTTTGAAGAACCTATAAATGGGCATAAAAATGAATGATCAGTGCATCAATTTTTAATATCCATCCATCCATCCATCCATTATCACACCCGCTTAATCCTTATCAGGGTCACGGTTAGTCCCCTACCCCCTCACTGGGAGCAGGGCATTACACTATTCAACTAAGCCCAGGACAGGGCACAAATCCATCGCTGGGTGCACACACACACACACGTGTACTGACATTTTTAGAGTACCCAATTCACCTGACGTCCATGTTTTTGGACTGTGGGAGGAAACCGGAGACCTCGGAGGAAACCCACGCAGACACGGGGAGAACATGGAAACTCCGCTAAGATGTGGACTCAAACCCAAAACCTCAGCTCTGAGAGGCGAACATGCTAACCACTAAGCTACCGTGTCACCCGAATTTTTAATACAGCACATATATACAGTAATGATGACCCCTCAAAGATGAAGAAAATAACATTGATTATATTTTTATATATCCAAATTTCAGATATATTATAAAGTAGATTCTCATTGTTGATGTTGTATGATGAAGAAATTGGCCGATGTGCAAGACCTTAACAAGGGCGAGATTGTTATGGCTGGAGATGACTGGGCTTGGGGCATCTCTGAAGCCGAATGGCTTGTTAGGTGTTCTCAATCACCAGTGGTCAGTACCAGCTGTGTTCTCCAAATGTCCTAAACCTGATCGATCATCTATAGGATGTGTCTGGTCTATATCAGACTAGGACTTGGTACTAGATACCAGAGAACACATTCAGAGGTCTTGTAGAGTTCATAGTTTGATAGGTCAGAGCTGTTTTGTTGGTACACGGAGGAATGATGCCAAATTAAACATATTGATCATAAGGTTTTTTGCTTCATTGGTGTATGTATGACCTCATGACAAAAAAAAAACTGTGTGTGAAAAAGTGGGGGGGGGGAGCGGTGTTATAACCCTGCTAATGCAGCACAGTTGTTGTTATGGTGTAATTAGTGGCTGTCCTGAGGGAGGCTGTTCACCTCGAGTCAGCTGCTGTTTAGGTCAGTCCCGTGACACTGTGGGAGACTAGACTCTGCCCTTATTACACACACACACACACACACACACACACCTTCCCTTTGCAGTCCTAATAAAACATGTTCAAGCTAATGGAGCACATTTTCATGCCTTGTGAAGTCCTTCATCCGGAGCCTGTGGTTATGTTATTCTAACAACATTACAATTTATGTTCAGCCTGTCTCACATCAGCAGCCTTATTGACCATCTGTTGTCAAAAAGAAGCAAAAAAAGTCTGTTTCCCAGCCTACATGATTTCCAGCAGCTAAAATGGTCATTTTTATCAGACTGGAGCAGCTATAACTGATGTCATGAGCTCAGAATGAGCTCAGAGGACAATTTAAAAAACCTCTTCCTCCCTCAAGAGAGTCACTGGCTTTGTAAAGCAACTGGCTTTTATTTACAGTCCATTAACACACCCAGCCTAGTCTATAGTGTAGGCCAGCCCAGCCCGGCCTGTCTAGTAGACTGTAGGAGTGCAGACGCAGGAGGAATGTGTGCTGTGTTGTGATCCTTTGGCTCTAAATGAGTTGCAGCTTTCCTCACTTCTGCTTTCCCTCCACTCGGCTCGCAAGGTGGTGAGCAGCTGAGTTAGGGTACCAGGTCTGCCACGTAGCCATTGTTCAGTGAGTCTGAAGTCTCCTGTACTTTCAGGTCATTTCATCACAATGTGTGATTTCTTTTAGGGAAGTACTGAGAATGTTTGACAGTCAGGTATACTGTAGGTATGGAAATGGGTTAATAGGATACAGTTGGGCGTTGTCTACCTAAACTGTGAATGTTGTCTACAGTGAATCAATACTATGGGTGAAGATGTCAGTAGGCACTGTTCTTTTTTTTTTTTGTTAATACTTTTTTCAATCACTTACATTACCCCTTTTTACTTTCCCTTTCCTTTCCGACCCTGCACTGTTCCTTTCTCTTTCCTTTCCCCTTTCCTGTTTGGCCCTGCACCTTTCCCTTGCTCTTTTCTTTCCCCTTTCCTGTTTGGCCCTGCACTTTTCCCTTGCTCTTTCCTTTCCCATTTCCTGTTTGGCCCTGCACCTTTCCCTTGCTCTTTCCTTTCCCCTTTCCTGTTTGGCCCTGCATTTTTCCTTTGCTCTTTCCTTTCCCCTTTCCTGTTTGGCCCTGCATTTTTCCTTTGCTCTTTCCTTTCCCCTTTCCTGTTTGGCCCTGCACTTTTCCCTTGCTCTTTCCTTTCCTTTTTCCTCTTTGGCCCTGCACCTTTCCCTTGCTCTTTCCTTTCCACTTTCCTGTTTGGCCCTGCACTTTTCCCTTGCTCTTTCCTTTCCACTTTCCTGTTTGGCCCTGCACTTTTCCCTTCCGCTTTCCTTTCCTGCACTGTCATTTCCCCTTTCCTACCCCACCCCTTCCTCTTCCCTTTCTTTTTATATCCCACCCCTACTTCTTTCTCTTTATTTCATTTCCTTTCTTGTCCTGCCCCTCTTTCCTTTTCTTTCCTGCTCCGCCCATTTCCTTTCATATCCCACCCCTTCTTCCTTCTCTGTATTTCACTTCCATTTCTTCCACACCATTTTTATTTCTTTCCTGTCCCACCCCTGAGTCCTTTCCTTCCCTTTCCTGCCCCCCTTTTCCCGTTCCCTTTTCCTTGGCTTTCCCCTATCTTCTTGTACATTCTTCACATTTCCTCCATGCAGTATATGTATACTAGTCATAGTGTTGAAGTAAAGGCATCAATAAACTTAGTCACTAAAAAAGTTACCACACCCTTTTTAAGTAAAAGCCAAAAAAGAATAGTTAACACTAAGGTTTTCGATGTGGTAGTTTCTGAAATACGATTCATTATTTGTTGAAAAAGTGACTGTAGAGTGGATAAGTAGTATTAGTAGTAAACTAATCCCAAGTGACATTATTTCTTCCTTTCTTAACTTTTCTGGTATGTTCTCGGTCTGAGATCAGGGTGAGATGTTAGTAATGTGATATTTTCTTCTTAACATATTGTGATTATTGGTAATATTACAATCCATGTAAATGAGGTTGCCTGCTGTTCTGCAGAAGTTGGTAATGTTGCTAATGTAATGTTAATGTAATATCTTGTATATTTGCACTGTACAATAAATTACTGATTGATTACGGTCAATGATGTTGTTTATTAATAGCATGTCTGATATTACTGATGACTTCAATGTGCAATATACAATATACCCTTCTAACCAATCAGAGTGTTTTACTGTGGACTGTCAGGATCTGATGACTTGATGAATTAAGGTGTTCATGTAGTCCAATGATAGTAAGTTGTTGTGGTTAAAATAATGCAGCCCAAACAGTATTGACCAGTGTGATGGATATATGATGAGATAAAGAAACATAATCACAGTGCTAGTGCAGTAGACCTCGGACCGCTGTGAAGGTACAGTGTGCTAGAGAGGCTGTTTCTGGAACTGACAGTGAGGATGATTGACGATCACCTCTCTACACACACCTGCTGTTGTCTGCTTATGGAAACTGTGGCATTTATGGTTCCTGCCGTAGCTTTGTGTGAAAGAGAAAGAAAGAACAGTGATCTGGTCCTGGAAGATAGACCCCTGCCGTCATCGCAATCGGCCTGATGGAGCAGACAAGGTGCGGCCCCTGAGCTTTAGAAAGGGGGGTGAGGTGGGGGTCTGTCTTTGCAATCATGCTAATGGAGAATCTGCTCTCCACATTATAGTGGATGCCCTCCTTTCCTCTCATCTGCACAATGTGAAGCATTGCACAAATGTCACGACGGTATTTGCTTCTTTGAAATTCACATCATGATGCCACATGCTGTTCTAACCCCGTCTCCTGCTTAAAGGAGAAGCCTTTGTAAAGTTCGGCAGCACATATACAGTAGACTTCCACAGCAGTCAAGCCCTTCTATACTCTGAACTGTGTGTTAAGTGAAGAATAAACTGCATTTGATTCAGTGAACACTAACCATGTTTCTGCTGAATGTGCAGCTTCTTTTGTGACTGGATGCATAATCACTTGGCCAAGTCAAGATGGGAGGTGTAGTTGTCACTGTGAGTTGTATAGGTCATTATAATCAACTGGATGATATCAGTATTTGCAGATAATTACATATTATCTGCAGATATTAAATTTAAGGCATGTTTAGGTTTGTCCAATACTTCAGTCTGATGTGTGATTTTGTGTTTTTATTAGGGATGCATCAAAATATTTGGGCTGAAACTAAAACTAAACAAAATGGCATATTTGGCCGAATACTGAACATTAACTGACAATTAGTTACTAAACTATTTTGCAAAATAAGTCTGGTAGTTGGTCGGAAATTAATGTCTGTATTTTAATAAGTTGGTTTGACGTAAGGCCAAGTAAAAAAAAAAAGAATTGATCATCCCCGCCCGACCCTCTAAAAAGCACCCGACCTTTTTTTTTTTTTTTTTTTTTTTTTTTTTTTTTTTAAACACAAAAAAACGTGCCAAACACCCTATTCTGGCCTAGAATCATTCAAATTTCGCATGCTTCCAATGACATGATCCCAAATCAATTCTGCACATGTGCAGTACACTTCCTAGTGGCTGTCAATACGAATGGCCGGTCGTTTTCGTGTCTTCTGGGGAGATGTTCCGTACTTCAGTTGAATTTGTAAATCACTCAAGAAGAACATGATCTATGTTTAACATGGTTTATTTAAGTTTTCAACATCATTTTATTATTCGCTACATACTGTAACGTCAGAGAAGAGAATAAAGAAAAAGGATGAGACATTTACTTACTAAATGCTCTTTTACTGCTCTCTTAGTAAAAAGGAAAGTGCCGTAGCAAACGCTCACGGCTTTACAACATGAAAGTACGACCAGACTAAATGGACTAAGACACACATTAGCGGTAACTTAACTAAAACACACTAAAATAACTCGGAGACTAGACTACAACTAACAATCATTACACATACAAAAATCCCCTCTTAAAGACCCCAAATAATTACAAAATAGACCCCATAAACACACAAGAGAACTTTATGCAAATACCTTACGACACACAGCCATCTGATTGGCCGACACCCCCAAGAGCCGCCACAATACTTTTCTACCATCAAAAAAAAAAAAAAAAAAAAAAAAAAACACCTCCCCCCCGACCCAAAATTTTGGTGAAAAATGATCACCAATTTTTTTTTTTTACTTGTCCTAATTAGGTTTAATAACATGAGTTTAATTATTCTTTTATATTTGTATATAAAACAAAATGTTTATAAATCAAAAATTACACAAGACAGTAATAAATGAACGTGTGAAGAATACATGCATGTTACATTATTACTAATATTTAATTAAAAAAAAACATTAAAATAGAATCATGAAAATGGCTAAAATCATATGTCACTTGGATGTTTTGTGTGTTTAATGTTGGTGGTATTGGTTACAGACACTGAAACACTTCACATTTCTTCTGGCAATTGTGAGATGGTCCCTAACACTGCATCCGCTGGCTTCATATTCATATTCTGGTTACATCATAACAAATGCAGTTTAGTAAAGGCTGTGGTTGTCATTTGTTGTATCTATTACTCTCTTTGCTGTTACTGTTGTTGCTGTGGATACTCTTACTGTTATTGTTGCTACTGTTATTGTTGCTGTTACTGTTGTTGCTACTGTTATTGTTGCTGTTATTGTTGCTATTATTGTTGTTGTTATTGTTGCTGTTACTGTTATTGTTGCTGCTGTTGGTATAACTGTTATTGTCGCTGTTACTGTTGTTGCTGTTATGTTATTGTTGCTATTGTTGTTGTCATTGTTGCTGTTACTGTTATTGTTGCTGCTGTTTTCTTGCTGTTACTTTTGTTGCTATTGTTGCTGTTATTGTTGTTACCATTGTTGCTATTGTTGTTATTGTTGCTGTTACTGTTATTGTTGCTGCTGTTAGTGTTGTTACTGTTACCGTTGTTGCTGCTGTTATCATTGTTGCTATTGTTGCTGTTAGTTATTATTGCTGCTGTTGTTGTTACTGTTGTCACTATTGTTACTGTTACTGTTGTTACTGCTGTTACTGTTGTATGCTTAATGATAGATGTTTAATTTGGATTTGCTTTACAATTGTGTCTGAATTTCGAACAGATAATCAAATACCAATTTATCAAACAAGTAGGCTACACACGAGATGGATTGGAATTATTTGGGTGAGTAAAAACATAATCACCAACAATGTCCTCTGAATTTACTCTTATACTTTCTAAGCAGACTCAGTCATAGACATGCATGAGTGCTTTCTCATTCAGCTTTGTGTTGGAACTAATTAGACATAAAGATCCCGTCACACCCATTCTTTTCTTTTATTATTTGTCTCATTCTGTGTAGTGCTTGAGTGTGTAACTGGTGCCTAGAGTCTCGACCACACACAGTAAACTCACCAGGGTGACTTAATTGTCACAGCCTAACTTAACCCTGCTAAGCTACTGTTGGTTCTGTGCAGTATGGCTGCACAATATGACCACAGTGCTTGTATTGTGAATGTTACTACATATTGCAGTTGAAATAGCTTGACTTGCCTTGTCGCTTTCTCTTTCTTCAAATCATTTCCTTTTGTGAGATTTTTGATCATGTGCATGAGAAATTAGGTACTGCTTTAAAATAAAAAAGTCATATTTTGAGCATATTATTATAGAGCAACATCATACTTTCATCCCTCAGTCTACTACAGGCCTCAGTGGTCTCCGATATTACACGAGAAGCAAACAGCCCCAAAGCGTCCACACCTCCTTTCCACTCTGTCGGGGTATTTATTTACCTAAGCAAAACATCTGGTGCCTCATTGAACTTTAGATGCTATCAGCTCTCTCTCTTTCTCCCTGCAGTGTAGTGGGTAATAGCTTTCTACATGGCCAGTCTTGGCTGCAGTTCATAGTTGTGCTCGGCCTTCTTTCTGCTTTTCAGTGGTGGCCCAAAGGGGTGACTGGTGCGGCTTGTTTTGAAGATGAAAGTGGAAATGGGATGTACACCATCTCAACATGTGTAGTGTAAGACACCCCCCCCCATTCCCCCATCTTACTCCTCCACGGGTTCAAAGGGAGCATTGCTGCGAGTGTTGGAGCTCAGACTGGGATGCCGTTCAGTGTGCGAGGGAAGGAAAAGTATCTGAAATATGCCTGACCAGCATAACTGCTTTGTTTTCTCAGCCTAATGTAAGGGGCGAGGGAGGTTGGGGGGGCAGAGGAGGGGAGAGAGTTGGGGGGGGTCTGGGATAGGGCCAGGCTACGCTAGACGGGCCGTCATCAAGTAGTTGCGGATCTGGAGACAGTGGTGGCCGGGTCATCTCTTTTGCTGTAAGTGCAAAGACGCCTCCAGTCCTTCTATGTTGGGAAGTCCTCATTTCACCATAGTGTGTAATTAGAGAAGGAGAACCCAGGATTGTATATGGTACTAAATGTTTTAAGGCACCTAAACAACATAATTTAGCTTGACAATAAGTGGGCTTTTACTTGTAAACACCATTTATCATTTGAATATAAATAAACATGAATAGATGAAAAAAATCAGCAAGAATTTCTTGATTTGAAAAAAGAAGCTGATCTTGTGAGGAAAAACAAGGTTTGGTTCCTGATGCTCTTCTCGGTGCTCCTCAGATGTTGCCTGGATTTATTAAATGAATGAAGTATTTACTAACCAAACCAAAAATTGGACTAGAACTACAAACAATACTGAACCGTCCTTAGTCAGATAACATGAGTCCAAAGTCAAACCTGTCCAATGGGAAAATCCTACTGGACAATCAATATTGGGCTTAAGGTATCTGGCAAATGTGGGAAACCTTCAGGGGTCTCTAAACTGTATTGTTGTGTTGTTACACCAGTTACAACTTTCATGGTTAATGGAGCAATAGAAATACAGAGTAACCTCGGTTATTGTTTGCGCTGGGTATCGTGCAATTTGGTTACCGTCGACTTTTTTGGGGAAAATTTGTCCTAGTTATCATTCATCCACTCAGTTTTCATCGTTGTGCCCATCCACTCATGTATTAGTCACTCTCCCATGTATTCGTAATTCATTCTGGCTTTGTTTCTTGTTGATAACACTCAAAACAAGCTCAAACGCGTCACAATAAAGCGACGGCATGCAGCGCTACCATCTGAAAACGGACCTTGAGAACGGGTGTACAAAACAAACCACACCAGCACTCTCTAAAACAGAGCGTAAACCTGTAAGAGTGATGTTAAATGTTCATTTATCCATTTCATTAGTCTTTTGTATTTATTTCTCATTGTGTTCTGTATGTAAAACTATAGATACTTTTATATAAGATGTATTTTTGTTAATATTTTGTGAGTATCTGGAACAGATAAATTAGAATTACCTTTTTTTTTACGGGAAATATTGCTTCAGTTATCGTTTATTTTGGTCAAAATATGGGTTAAATCACTATTTGCACAATTAAAAACTGTCGTTTCAAGTGCAAGAGTGTCTGGGAGGATGAATGTGGAGGTCTAGTTTTGATCATTAGAAGTGGTTTTAGTTTTAAACTTCAATCCTGTTTCAACTGTTCATTTTTTATACTGAAATTTTTGAATCTGTCTATGAATAATGCACACAACCAGTAACAGTTGCCTTGTAAGTTCATACTAAGCTCTTTTAGTTTTCATAGAAGGATTGTAGCTAAATCTGGGGATTGTCTATTGTGGGTTGGGTTGAGTTTGGGGGGGTTTAAGGAGATCATGCAGTATTTGCCCCTCATCTGCTAATTTTCCTTCCATGTTTTGATTTTAAAGACCTTTAGCAAAATGGGGCAACTGTGCTAAATCTATGAACAGGCCAACTCTGGCTTAGCACAAGCCAGACAGCAGATGTGGGACTTGCTTTGGTCAGCTGTTTTGATGCTGATGGCTAGTTGTGGTTGGGTACTTTCACCAGGGTTGGTGACCAGAAGTGGAGGCAAGATGTTGGCAGATTTATAGGAAGGAAGTGTGTTGTTGTGTGTGTGGTGGTGGTGGCCCTGGGTAAGCAGTTTCCCGTGTTGGAGAAATGTATTCATAAAATCTAAGAATAAGACTTAAATTGCTGTTGTGTTGACACATAACTATAAACAATGTTTCCAGGCAAAAAAATTAACTATTTCAATGCTAGACTTATAATAGACTTTAATTATTGAATTAAACATGATTTTATAATGATTATTATGATTTTATGATTTATGACTTTTTCAGGCATGATGGTGCTCTATAATACAAAAACACCCAAAAAGTTTATTACAGTCTATTTACTTATTTAATAAAATTATCTAACTGACCATAGTGATTTTATATAGTCGTTATTTGCTCTTTCATAACCATTTTCCAGCTTCACAATTATCCAAACTGTTTTTGTTACTGTTCCTTTAAGATTGATTTATGCAAATGTTCTCTGTTCTGATTGGCTCCCTGTAGTAATAATAATAATAATAATAATAATAATGATAATAGTAATGATAATAATGATAATAATAATAATAATGGTGATAATGATGATAATGATGATAATGATGATGATGATAATGATGATGATAATGGTAATGATGATAATGATAATATAATAATGATAAGATAATGATAAGATAATGATGATGACAATGGTGATAATGATAATGATGATAATGATGATGATAATGATGATAATGATAATGATGATGATAATGATGATAATGATGATGATGATAATATGATAATAATAATAATAATGATAATATGATAATAATAATAATAATGATAATAATAATAATAATGATAATAATAATAATAATGATAATAATAATAATAATGATAATAATACTAATAAAAGTTCAGATTGAAACACTTAAGTTTTTAGTGAATGGGTGGTATTAAGCTGCTTTAAACTAAATAGGCAGATATATGTGTTGATTTATAATGACACCACAAAAACAATTAATTAAAACAGGCTGTTTTTACATCTTAGTGTAAATATATTGACTTGGAAAGTATTGTATGTTCTGAAACTTTAACAGTGTTTACTTTCCACATCAAACGTATTTTAGAAAATGTCACATTTTTAATGATATGGACCCCTTTAGTTGAAGCTTCATCTATAGGCCTTTAGGGTTTAAGATCTTATTCGGTCATGTTCTCTCTGTTGAGTAGATTAGTTTGTCCACTTTGACATATGATAACATCTGCTAGGTGCAAGTCCTCCTTCCTCCTTGGTTCTTGCCCCCCAGCAGACTCTGCTGCAATAAATCATGATTGGTTGGAGAAGCATAGATTATTAGCCGGTAGGCCATGGGGGTATAGAATGACACAGTGACCCCCAGTGAAGGCCTGGCAACCTCTGTGATGCTGTTCTCTTGAGACTGGAACAGCGCAGATGGTGCCTGATGTCATGCAACCAGGATTTCATTCACCCACTCCTAGTTGCCCAACTGCACCATCAGAAGTTGGCATCTTGTATTCAAACAAATACAAGAATACCTAAAATCACTTTGCCATTTTTGGCAGATTTCTTGACTAGTTACATGAAAAGTTCTGAATTTTGTATAAATTCCAACCAACAGTGCTTTATCCAGAAGATGGTAAGCTAGTTACAGGGAGGCTAAAGGTACTAGTAGAAAGTCCAAATGGCAAAGCTCTGGGATGTGTTGGAAATGACATTTTAAGTTGAGATGGAGGTGTGCGAGTAAAGCCCAGTTCAGCATGTAAGTAGAGAATGAGAAGAACATTAATACTTCCAAAATTTGGATGACACATACCTCAGTCTGTCTGCAAAAGATTGATGTTACAGCCCCGAGTGGCTCAGCAGGCTAAGACGCTGACACTATGAATAAAGGATCGCGAGTTTGAATCCCGGTCATGCTGTTTGCCATCAACAGCCAGGGCCCAAGAGAGCAAAAACAGGCAGTGTTCTCTTTGGGTGGGTAGATGGCGCTCTCACTCTCTTCATCACTCACACATTGCAATGTCCGCTGGCTCAGGCGTCTACTGATTGGTCCATTCGGAGCTGGGAGTCCTGCGCTTTCCTCCGAGCGCGTTGGCTCCCCAGTGATGGTGTATCAAGTGGTATTCCGTAAAGAGGAGGTGGCTGCATCATACGCAAGGGAGGAGGCATGTGCTTGTCTTTACCCTCCTAGAATCAGAGACAGTGCAAAGTGATGGGGAGAGCCCCTTAACAGATGGGATGGGTTAATTGGATACTACTACATTGGGAAGGGGAGAAAATGGGCAAAAATTATATTATAAAAATAAAAGATTGATGTTACAACATGTGCTGAAAATGTCCACCCCCAGCATCCAAGCACACTTGCACCCGATGCTCCATGTTGTGAAAGGTCATCCACCAGTAACTTCACTGTTTCAGAAATTCTTGTTGCATCAGGATCTAGTTCTCAGGATGAAATAACAAATGTCCCCATACTGTGTCCATGAGGATAACTCGGGGCTTTCATGTCCCAATGCAGCGGCAGCAACAGATGGAGACGGCTGGAAGGGCGCCGGCCTCCACTCCTACAGCCGGATATTAGTCATCAGAAATGAACACCCATGTACCTGCACTGTAATTATGCGTATCAGTCATTTTCACACACACTGAGGTATATTTTAATCCAAAGTTCATCAGCATATCTTCATTAGTATTAATGTTATTCATGGTTGTTTGGATAAAGACGTAAACAGGACACTTGTATCTGTCTGCTAATTATCTATACCATTTAAAGATGATTACATATGACACATCACTCATAATGTTCATTTGAATGGAAGAGCGTTACAACTGACCCCAATGCAGGTGATCAGGATTATACATATAAAACATATAACACATTATACAGTATATAAAATCTGTTTAATTATTAAACCAATACTAATTGATAAATATGAATAAATAAATAATAAGAATAATGAATAAGTATAGCACACGTCTGGAGGTTTAAGACTTATTCCAGTTTGTTTTACATTTTCTCAAACTTATTTGAAACCATATAAGTAGAAATGTTTATGTATTTTGGAATGTTATTAAGGCTTAAATAGTCTAGTTTTGCCAATAATATCATCCATTTATCATCACATTCGCTTAATCCTTATTAGGGTCGCAGTTACATTATTCAAATAAGCCCAGAACAGGGCGCCAATCCATCACTGGGTGCACACACATACATACACATGGACAATTTAGAGTAGCCAATTCACCTGATCTCCATGTTTTTGGACTGTGGGAGGAAACCGGAGTCCCCGAAGGAAACCCACACAGACACGGGGAGAACATGGAAACTCCGCTCAGATGGGGACCTGAACCCAAGACCTCAGCGCTGAGAGGCGAACGTGCTAATCACTAAGCCACCGTACCGCCCACCCAGTAATATCATTTACATGTTAATTACATGAAAATATTGAATATGAATTAATTGTAATTTTATAATCCCTTATGAGTCCCGCAGTTGGGACATTTACCCATCTATTTCAGTACATGTAAAGGGACATATTTAGCCTTTTTTTGTTGTAATTTTGATTCTGTTGGATAGTAATTTACTCTAAATTAAATATCGAATACTTTGAGATTGTAGATTTCGGACTTTTGTGAGCTATAAGCCAGACTGATCAACAGTAAAGCAACAAAAGGGCTTAAAGAGTCACGTTTCCTGTAACGAATATTAAAAATATGAAATTGAACAGCGATGAACGTCAGAATATTTAGATTTTTTGATGTGGTTTGTATATGTAGTTTGAATAGTAAAGCAAAACAAACGTCATAGCTCTGGATTTCTTAAAGGATGCACAGACATCCATTCCTGAAGAAAAAGGCAAGCGAGGGAGTGAGAAGAGGGGGGTATAAGCGCTGAGCTCAGTCCCGCTTAAGTCAGGTTATTGTCTGGCTTCTGTCCAGTTTTACACTTAATAGATATTACCTCACCCAGCTCACTTAGTAGATATTAATCATGTCTCTGTCTGCTTAATCTCGCTCCGTGTGGTGTGAGGGAAGCTGCAGTAGCTGCATCTGCTCTGTATCTCTGCCTAGACGTCATGATGGACTGGCTGAGAGCACGAGTCTGCTATGTTTTAATGTTAAGAACATGCCGCAGGGACCTCAAGGGCTATTTGGCTTTGTTCTACACCCCACGTGCCGGCTGGATCAGTTTCACCGTGATCATAACACTATGGAGACTGTGAGTGAATAAGACTGCCATTTGTACTGTAGCTCCTTTTGGTGAATGTTTTGTACGCCAAGATCATCAAAATGCTTCGTAACCTATACCCGTTTTGTTTCTTTTGAAGTGTCATCGAACATCCAAGTCAGCTGCAAGTGGTAGCCTCAATTAACCCCCTTCCCAACCCCCCAAGAAACCACAGTACACATGGGACCTGATGATGGACTAATAGGAAAGAGTGCCACTTCTGAAAAGGCCGTGTTGTCATAACATCACTTCAGTGGACACATCTCAACCCCGTATAGAGTTGCTTTCCAGCCTAGTGAGAGCTGGAAGTGCAGGGTTAGGGTTGTGCGAGTCATTCAGTGTCTCTGTGTTTTGACTGTGTTTGGTTTTCTATACAGAAACTCCGTCGTAATGAGGAATGAAACTGACATGTTGCCCATGAAGAGATCGGAACATTTGATGTTTAGTCCATTTATCTGTTGATCTTGGATTGTAAATTTGATCTGCAGTGGTGCAGCAATGATTATAACATTAAGTAGTTAATTGTCATAATAAATAATTGTGATTGACTATTTAATTGTGGGCAACAGTCTAACATGAGTAAATGAACGGATCAGCTGCCCCACGTAATGTCTTTCCTTTCTCAGTGACTAAACTGACCACAAACACAAAGAAACATTACTGACTGCCCTTTTTTTATTTACCCCAATTTTCTCACCAATGTAATTTAGAGGCTAATTAACCCCCCCATTTTTTCAACTCTTCCTATCACCATCACTTGCAATGCCTCTGACTCTTCTGGGAGCACCCATTTTTCCGACCTGCTAGCGATACATCGCAGCCAGGCAGCTAGCACGCTCTGAGGAAAGCGCAGATCCCCAGTTCTGATGGATTGCCCGGCAGATGCCCGTGTCAGTTGACGCTATCTTGCCCACCCGAAGAGAGTGCACAGCCAATTCTGATATTTTGTTTTATAGATAGGACCAGTCAACATCCCTGTATCACCATCAACAGTTATTACACCAGATATGTATGGATATCACAGGGGCACAGAATGACTCAGTAAACTAAGACACTATGAGCAGAGGATCCCATTGCCATCGACATCGACCAGCCAAGGCCTGAGCTCTCTCTGGCTGGGTTAATGGTGATCTCTCGCCATTGTGAGTACCATACAATGTCCGCTGGCTCAGACGTCTGCCAGCCGATCCACCTGTAGAGGGCAGCAGACAGTAATGTTTGTTTATTTGAGCTGTAGCTGTGTTTGTAGCCAGTTTGGAGCTACTGATTAATGAGAGACAGGAAGCAGAACAGCTGGTCGTTGTCCACACTGAACGAAACGAGACAAATTGTTAATCAATTATTAATTTAACAATTAATTATCAGCTAAAATGTCAGGATTGACACATCAGTTATGATATTATGGTACTTTGCTATTTGTGACATACAAACCGGATTCCAAAAAAGTTGGGACACTAAACAAATTGTGAATAAAAACTGAACACAATGATGTGGAGGTGCCAACATCTCATATTTTATTCAGAATAGAACACAAATCACAGATAAAAAGTTTAAACTGAGAGAATGTATCATTTTAAGGAGAAAATATGTTGAAAAATTTCATGGCGTCAACAAATCCCAAAAAAGTTGGGACAAGGCCATTTTTACCACTGTGTGGCATCCCCCCTTCTTCTTAC
>BRDA01004698.1:43475-57172 GCA_036984385.1 Crenuchus spilurus
AAAATATTGACATTTGCCATCTCCACATCATTGCATTCAGTTTTTATTCACAATTTGTTTAGTGTCCCAACTTTTTTGGAATGCAGTTTGTATATTCATCTCTCCCACCTCCGGCTCTAAAGTAAAACTAATTCAGGCCACACCTCATGTCTGTGGTGCATGTCTACCTTAAATCTTTGTGCATTAGCATGCAGCATTATTATTATTATATACTATGATAGTATTTTCTGAACTTATAGCAGTGGAGTGAAGTTTGGGATGTGCTTTGGGATGTGGAGCTGGAGAAGCTTCTCATGATCAATCATCTCATATGTGTTCATGAAGCTTTTAGCATGTCTGGGCTAAGGGCCTAACTTAGCTAAGAGACAAAAAGAGGGATCAGGTAGCCATTCAAGTGTCTAACTGCTGTGAGTGCTGAGGTCTAAGGTGATACTAAATGGGTGCTGCTGGATACAGTTTCAGATTACAAAGAGATAAGTCTAATAAGTCTATTATAGCTGTCCTCAAGCACTTACATTGAGTGTGATTGTACATAATGCTGTAAGAGCTATGAAATGTAAAGCCCTGGAGCCTGTAAGTGAGAGCGTAGTCTTTGCTGCTCAGTTTTAAAAATGATTTTGACTTTCCTATTTGTAGCCAGAGCCTAGTTATATCCATTATTCTGCTGCAACTTCAATTAGCTGCTTTGTTCTGTACAAGACTTTCATGGCATGTCAACTTTTTTCAGGATAAAGATGTCTAGACTTTATTATAATGATTTTTTGTTGTAAATAACATGGATTAATGTTTGTTGAAAAAACATATATCCATACACCTTCACCGAGCACAGGGCAGGGCATCACACTACCTTTGCTAGACCCAATCCTGAAAATATAATTTTAATATTAGTTTTGTAATATTATAATAAAATATTAAATTTTTGCAGCATAAAATATACTGAGTTAATTGTTAGTGAGCTAGCCTGTTAGCATTCACAGTGGTGTAAACCATAAGCTGCTGTTGTACATGCCATGAACCAAGATGTAACTTCTTCACTGAGAAGCTCTCTTCACTGACATAATTATTAGGATGTCTGTCAGCCATCAACAGCGGATGGTAGCATCGTATTTCAACCTGACCCTGCTTTGTGTTTCTAAAACAATATTACAGGAAGAGTCTTAAACTTTAATCATTGTTAATGTAAGGGTGCTTTCACACCCGAAAGTCTGGACCAAGGTCCAAACCAAGGTTCGAGTGCTTGTTGCTTTGTATATATTTTTGGTCCGGTTAGGTTTGTGTTCACACTGCATTTTTGTGAGCGTACCAAGGATTTTTACTATGACACGCCCACGTGCTGTCGTCATCACTTACGTGTGGTGCGTCTTCCTACACTCGACACTGATTGGTTTGTAGAAGGACCTGCGTCTGAGGCTTTTATATATTTTTATATACTTTTATATTCTGCTGCCGCAGTTTCTTTATTTTAGGCTGCTCTGTCATCTCGTTTCTCTCTCATCCTCTCAGAAAATGAGCTGCACGTTTCAGTATTTTTGTGAGTTTTTAAAGCTGACTTTTCACACGTTCATTTGACCAAAATTATATTAAACATGTCGTCTCCTACTCCTCCATGTGCTACCACGGCTCATTTTTGCTGCCGATTTTTTTTACTTCATTTATCATTGAACGTCTGCGTCAACTTCCTGTATTTGGTCCGAAAGTCCGAACCTTCTAGAAAAGTGTTTTCACACTGCACACGAACTGGACCATGGTTTAGTAGGTCCGGACCGAGACCACCTCTTTTGGCTGGACCAAATTTTGCTCTTTTGGTTTTGTGGCCCCTTTCACACCTGTTATTTTGGTTCAGACCAGACTGAAAGTCCAAAAGTCCGGACCAAACCGTGTAGGTTTGAAAGCAC
This sequence comes from Crenuchus spilurus, assembly GCA_036984385.1. Classification (NCBI taxonomy): domain Eukaryota; kingdom Metazoa; phylum Chordata; class Actinopteri; order Characiformes; family Crenuchidae; genus Crenuchus; species Crenuchus spilurus. The sequence continues at coordinate 45,371 of BRDA01004698.1, forward strand.
CCTTAGATTGAATCCAAAGTCAGTTTGGACAATTTCTGTTGGTCCGTTCATTATTTTAGTCATTTTATAAAATGTTTTAAAGCAGTTGAGTCATTGTCATCTTTTATTTTGGGGTCAAGTTAACTTTTTCACTCTGTCCATCTCTTTATATGTCCTGAAATCTATGGAGTTATGATCTCCAGTTTTTCTTTCATGGCCACCAAAAATGCAAATAAGAGTGTTCAAAAAGTGTGGAATCAGTTCCCTGTGACGTGTGTGTGTGTGTGTGTGTGTGTGTGTGTATTTATATATATATATATCTGAGCTGTTATTTATAGCACTGTTGTTTTCTCAGAAAGCCCCTTTGTGCTGTGCTAGCCTTTTTGGATTAGCCAGTGCCTCGCCGCTTAGTGTGAAGGAGAGTGTTGTCCATTCTTAACCACTCTCAGACTGAAACGCAACTCTGACTAAAATAAAACGAAGGCTTCTAAGCCACTGGGTGACATGTTTGGGGAAGAAATATTGTGAAGCCTTTGGATTTGGTTATTCTGGGTTTACTGGTGGGTGTGGAAGCTAACGTGAGGATGGAGCATTAGAAGGAATGAAAGGCAGTGTGTGTGTTATGTGGTGTGTGTGTGTGTGTGTGTTATGTGGTGTGGTCTACTATGCTAAGGTTTCTCTGGAAGGATAAATAGATGTAAATGGGAATTTGGATCAAAATAGCATGGGATTAGCCTAGTAGCGCTGTCACTCAAAATGGGTCTAAAATCCAAAAGAAAACAGCGCTGGGCTAAATGGCAGTACTGTTGAAACTTTTCACTAATAAGCTTTGTGAGAGACATTTGTGGTGAAATGTTGTGAACTGCTCTGATACTGTACAGGGTTTTAGAGTTTCTGTTGCCCTGAGGCTATTAGGCTAATGTAGCTAATTAAATTATGGAGGTTTACTGTTTGTAAACAAGCTCTCTGCTTAAATCGCCACACACTTGCTTCAATTAGGAGAAGGGATCATCTGCAGCACCGTAGACAAGCCTCTGGTTGGGCAAAATCCTGTAATGGACTGAAACCCATAGCTGGGTAAGGCAATATTTTTGATTTATTTTAAAAAGCCCTGTCTAATGAGGCTGTAGCTGGACGCTATTGTCAATTAGTGTCGGGGAGGGATTTCTTCAGCTCTGAGTTGCCCTGAGAACCTTGCAGTTGTTGACTCTTGTATGATCAAACTCTCAAAGTGCTAAAATTTGACTTTGTGTAATATGACTAAATATGGCAGTACCTCTTGTCTATTAGATTAGGCTGTGAAAAATCTTTTGGGTCTCTTTGGTCTCTGCTTTGGGTTGTCATACCATGTCACATATCCCTTAAACAACTATCCATTTGATTTCTTTTACTATGAAGTTGGGAGAAATAAACATTAGAAATTAGCAATCAGGAGCACAGTATGAGTAAGGGTTAAATATAGGGAGCGTTGGAACGTATACCATCCATCCATTCATTATCACACCCGCTTAATCCTAATCAGGGTCGCAGTTAGTCCCCTACCCCCTCACTGGGCGCAGGGCAGGTCATTACACTATTCAACTAAGCCCAGGACAGGGCGCCAATTCATCGCCCATTGCTGTACTGGTTAAATGAAGTGAAGTTGAGGAGCTGACGCTATCGTAGCAGGAGTGTTGAGAGTCAGAGCTTTAGACTTTATAGTTATTACAGTTATAATACACTGTTATAGTTTCTCACACTGTAAGTCATGTATGAAAATGAAAAAATGATCTTAACAGCCATCATTACATCATTATATCCTTTTCTGAGTATGTTGTACGTTATCATGAACAATTACCAATGACACGTTTAATTGATAAAGAGCATAATTGGGTCTTTTTAACCGAATTCAGTGTAACACTGTAACACATTTACATTTGAGGTATTTAGCAGACGCTCTTATCCAGAGCGACTTGAGGTTAGGGGTGAGGTGCCCTGCCCAAGTGCACTTCAGTCAAATCAAATCAAATCAAATTTATTTATAAAGCGCTTTTTACAACTGATGTCACAAGCAGCTTTTCAGGGTTAGTAATAACAAACACCAAATAATTAATCCCTAATCCCTGGTGAGCAAGCCAACGGTGACAGGGGCAAGGGAAAACTCCCTCAGAGCTGGAGGAAGAAACCTTGGGAGGAACCAGACTCACATGGGGGACCCATCCTCCTCTGGTCTGCTAAATATAAGTGTGTGATAAATCATAATCATATGATGTTGTTGTAATGTTCAGGTGAACTGATATGGTGACAGTAGTGGGACAGGAATGATGATGATAATGGTAATGATGATAACAGCCAGCAAAGTCCATAGGAACTCCAATGTGGGCAGTAGAGTAGGGCATGAAGAGTCATGACCTGCTCTAGGGTCGAACCAGCAACCTTCCGGTCACAAGACCAGATCCCTACCACCAGGCTGCCTCTCGGTTGTATATTTATATCATCACACACAGTTTTGTGACAAAAATGAGCCATTACTAGACTTTTTGTTGTACTGAATTATCAAACGTAACAAAATATTGTTCATGTCGTACATTCAGAAAGTCATTTCTGCTAATATTAATTTGACCATGGCTCTTAGCAGCAGCCATATTGACAAAAGTACATTGTCTCTACATTGTAAATACTCTGAAAGAGATACACTGAACAGTGTTTTGAGCACAGTGTGTGAGTACATGCACACACTGAAGGGCTCCTGCCATCTTCTCTGCAGAGTTCATCTGAAAAGGCTTTCCTGCTTCCTCTCCCCTGTGGAGTAGAGATTTGTTTCAGCATATTTTTAGGACTCTGATGAATAATGAATTACCTGGAGACAGTGGGGAAACATCACTATTACACACACAAACACCCACACACACACACGCCAACATGCCATCACTGCACTCCATGTGATCTCCTAGAACACACAGAGCAAAAGAGATGATGTTTGAAGTGCAAGACTAGGCTTGTTCATCCTGATGGTGGTCAGAATTGTTATCAAGTCCATGCTGTGTTGGATAGGATTCATTCAAAGGATATGAAGTTTCCCTCATTTTATCACATCTGTAAGGTTTGCATGATATGGATGAAATTCCTTAATGGCTGTGCAACTTATTACATTAACCATTAATGGATATTTTGCACAAGTTCTGATCACCCGCGCAGTGTAAGATGGATCAGGATGCTTACAACATGCACAAACTTCAGTTAAACTTGCAGAAACTCAAGTTATGAAAGTACATTTTACGGCTTAAAGGCCATAATAAATATTAAACTGTCATCAAAATCAAATGCACATAATCTTAGATATCGGAAAACCTTTGACATCTTAGTTGAGGGCGTATGCATCAGTGTAAGCTTGTTTACATCATCACGCTTTCAGGTTTTCTCTTGTTTTTTCATTTTGAATAAAGAGAAAATGCTGCCAAATTGGAGCATCAGCAGCATTTATCATAATAATAATAATAATAATAATAATAATAATAAATAATAATAATAATAATTTAAAATAATAATAATAATAATAAAATAATAATAAAAAAATAATAATAATATTAATAATAGACACATCATATTTTAGCCCTGTAAAGCTTTAATTATCAAATGATTCATTCTTTGAAACAGGTTTGATTCTGATATACTCACATCATGTTGTTTAAACAAACATACAGAACACAAACCTTTATCTTTTCATTTTTATTCAAGTCATTTCAAACTTCTGCATGTATCCCCATAGATAATCCACCATGGGTTAACACGGTGTCATATCAAAAAATTAGAATATTGTGAAAAAAAAAATTATTCAAAATTTAATGTTGAATGAAATTATGAACACAAATGATCATTTTAATAATATTCTAATTTTTAAAGATGCAAAAGTACAGTAATAATAAATTATGTAAGTAATATATAAGGAATTTTGTAAAATCGTTTCTCACAAAAGTTAGGTGCACCCAAATTTTCGACCGCATCACGTTTAATACCACAGTTTTACACCTTTTTTTTTTTTTTTTTTTTTTTTTTTTTTTTGCTGTCCATATAGGCAGTGTTGTGTGTGTTCCACGTGAGTATGAGCCTTAGCTTGACGCTCTAAATATTCCTTGGCTATCTGATTCCACTCCAATGAGATATAGAGAAGAAAAATCTCCACAGACGTTTTTGTTTTAAAAACTTAAAAACGTTTACTTCTCTTCCAGGTTAATAACAAAAATGAACATCAATTTCAGTCTTATTCAAATAATTTCCACCGAAGTTAGCCAAAAAGATGAGAGAGAGAGGTCAAAAACTGTCTGGCTCTGTGCTAACTGCTCCCCACACACACACACGCACATGCACGCTAAGCTCCTCCCCCACTCACTTCACTCGCGTCAATCTTCTCTTACCATAGCGAGAGTTATGAAATAGACTAAATAAACTATTACTTGTTGTAAATATACATTGTACATATCTTGTAAATAGTACATACAAAAATGAACTTTGTTAATTATTAATGTTAAACATTAACTCAAATTATACATTTCTATAGACAAACATGTATTAGCTATAATCTGGATTTAGGCTCCTACAGGCAATATTTACTTGTAAATGATTAACTAACAATCTGGTCAACATAAATTTCTTTATTTGAAGCAAAATTCTACAAGAAAGGTAACTTGCTGAAAAAGTGATGGTACTTAAAGTGCTTCACTGAGCTGACATTTGAACTTAAACCATCTCAACATAAATTAAATTAAAAAAAATGCAGTGCATTATATTATCAGCTTTACTGGTCAAACTGGTCAGGCCACAGTCTTTGAAATGTATGCACTGGTCCCCTTTTATTTTCAGTGGGTTCTGGCTCGGAGTCGATCGTATGTGGCTCACTATATGATGTCGTCTCCGGACCACGGCTCAACATAACCTGGGAGCAGGGTTGCCAGGTCTAACAAAAATATCCAGCCCAAATTCAGTCTAAAACCCGCCCTTCAGAAGCTTAAACTAGCCCAAAATATATGTCTGTCACACGTTTGAAGCAAATGGCAAAACAACGAGTGTACGACTAATTAGCATGGCTAATGGTCATAAGCATGAGGCTGATGGCTGTTTATCATTTATTCGTCTCTACCAACACAAGAAGCTCAGTAAGTTGAACTTTTGCCCGACAACACAATACTTTGCACACCAGCTTAATGCGATTAACAGTAAACAGAACACACGTGTAAAGAGGAGTGATGCATGAGTCCCAGTGCTGTTATAGCCTAAATCAGCACTCAACGAATGTCTTGTCTAATCATACTGCTTTATAACTTACTGTTTAAGAAATAAATGGTTTCAGTTTCTAGCAGGAAGGGTTTAATATGTTATCTTCCCTTTTTATCTCTGTAGGCCCTGGATGTGGATCGCAGTGTGCTGTACAAAATGAAGAAGTCGGTCAAAGCCATCTACACCTCGGGGCTAGGTGAGCGGTCATTATTCTGCTACATTAGCACTCCTCTCTCACTCTCAGGAGAACTGCTCATTCTCATCTGTGTGTGCCGCTGTGATGGAAATGAGGTTTGTATGGTGTGGATGTGGATGTGGTTTAGCGTCGTATGGTTACTTTAAGGAATTCTGCTGACAGGTGTGTAATGTGTGTGGAGGAAGTGTGGTAGTGGGGAGAGGGGTCAGACGGGGTCCTGAGTCCTGATTTATGAAGCTGAGTTTGAAGCTTTGTCCTGGTGTTATTGTATTCATTTCATAAAGCCGACATGTCTTTACACCAGTGTGCAGACTTTTAGGAAGATCTAGTCTATAGCTGTCGACCTGTCTTGTTTTAAAGATGACATGTCTTCCCATTGATATGCATGTGATTTGTTGACATTGTTCCCATTTTGGTGGCTATTTTGAATCCCCCATGACTAGGGCTGCCATGATTAGTCGACTAGTCACGATTATGTCGACTATTAAAATTGTCGACGACTAATTTAATAGTCTATGTCGTTTTTGTTTTATTTACTTTCTTTTTCTCTCCAAACTGCTGCGTTTTTCTCACCTTTTACTGCTGCGTCTGCCTTTCTGTCCTTGACGCACATGCGCAGTAGTGGTAACTGGGGTAGGCCGTGGATGACGTCACAGGACGTTATACAAACAGGCTCATCATGGCTAGCCGGCAACGGAGCTCAAAAGAGTGGGATCATTTTAAGAAAATGAAAGAGAAACTTGTGCAGAACTTGCCTTCCACGGCAGCACAACTGCGATGCACGAGCACCTGAAAAGGAAGCTGTTGTGGCTGATTGTGACAATGATGAAGAGGGACCGTCATCTCGGTAAGCTAAATTGCTAGTTAGCTGCTAAAATTAGCGTAAACAGAGAGTTAACTTGCTGCTTACTCATATTTATAGCTGTAAAAGTTAAAATTAGCGATGATGCTAATTCATTAGCCTTAGCACACATTCATGTGTTTTCTGTAACGTTATAACAGTCATGTGTCTGAATAGCAATGCTAATGTTTTCTAACGTTACGTTTCAGTGCTACGTTTACACTTTATGTTAAACAGTTAAATAATTGTTTGTTGCAACAAGCTGCATATTTCATTAAAGGTTTAATGAACTATGATCTTAATCGTTTTTATTTTTAGTTAGCATATAGCTGAAATCTAATGACGGTTATATAATAGCAGCTGCATTCTAGTGCGATTAGCTGTATGTTATATTCAATTAACGTATGATCCGATTAGTCGACTAATCTGAAAAAATAATCGGTGATTAGTCGACTATAAAAATAATCGTTTGTGGCAGCCCTACCCATGACATCACAACTTCAGAAAACAGGAAAGACAGGGAGTGCTTACTCTCCGTTTTTTAAACTCTATGGCTGCGGCATATCTGCAGAAGAACCAACAAGGCAGTTGAAACAAAATCCTGGAGTGGATTTTTACTTTCTGAACCTGGAATGCCCACCTTTAAAACACACACACACACACATTCAAGCTTCGAATCCCTATTGTGATGACAAAGCTTCTAATTATATTTAAATGCTGAAGCCTGTATTTCGCTCGGTCACACCCACTACAACATTTGTGAGCTGTAGTGTAGTGTGGTGGTGATGTATAGAGACAGAGCTGGGTTGGTGTGGATGGTTAGTGCTTCCTTGCACTTGCTTGCAACACTAGAGCTAACCGTGCTGAGCCCTACTGTGTTTCCATCATCCTAGAAAAGTATCTCGCTTTGCTGCCTCTCCATTTTCTTTTGAAATGAAGCACAAATGCAGCCAAATTACTGCAGTAGCATCTTTTTTTTTTAAATACCAACTGACCGAATAACACAGCAGATGACTTTTTTGCAGTACTGTGAAAGCAGATTGGCAGATAAGACAGATGGTTAGATTAAGTCCCATTTTTTTTGTATAAAAATAATTTAGTCTTATATATACAAATACTGGCCATACATCCAATATTAGTGTATCCCTACAGTGCATCCTTGCCAACATATTCATATTCTACATTCAAGTGCTGCCCTAAATGTTTGATGCTGTGTAATCATACTCAGGGCTGTGAATTAACAAGAACCTGGCAATCTGATATGTATGTTCATATGTATATTCATTATGATTCAATATTTTTGTGATACTGCCAGTAAGCCTGAATTTTGCAGAATTAAAAAAAATATGACTTAAGTCCTCACAATGGCTCTACAGTAGCATCTCTGATGTATAGAGGTGGGTAATCCAGGTCCACCCCAGGATTTTGTTTCAACTGTCTTGTTGGTTTTGCTGCAGATATGATACACATGAAGTTGGAGCAAAATCCTGGGATGGATTTTTACTTTCTTGACCTGGATTACCCACCGCTACATACACTTGGGGCAGATTAGAAGTGTAGCTCCAGGAGCCTGATAAAAGGGCTGTTTCACTCACACGGGAAGACGAGTTAGGAGACTGGAGGACTGTCTGAAAACTGCTAGGTTAACTAGTGCTAACAACAAATTTTGACCCTTATGCTACTTGTTTATGTTTGAGAAGAGTCTAATGACTGAAGATTACTACGCTGTGGTCTACCAGTCAGAGGTTTAAACACAAGACACTGTCTGCCACCAATACTTGCATGCAAACCATTCATTTAAAATCAGTACCGTGTTTTGAGAATTGATGCAGTATTATAAAACCCTAGTTCTCAGTATTTTCTAATGACTCTAGTCACACTGTACTGTGGACTGTTTCTGCTGTCTTGGGGTCCCAGAACAACACACGCACAGTGGGAGGCATACACTGCTGAGCTGGACTTTTTCAGGAACACTGTGTGCACTGTTCAGCCATGACAGTTGTATTCCATGCTGAAGGACAGCTGTGCCAGGACACACCCTCTGTGTACATGTGTGTGAATCCCTTATTTACTCGCAGAAAGGGGTTTCCGAGAAGTGCCGTCATGTCGTTCCTCTTTTCCTCGTCTTTAGACCAGGCTCTCTTTGCTTCTCCTCCACTGACTCATACATGGCTGTGGAATCTCTGGAGGAGCACAGAAAGCTCATTTGATTAGGCAAATGAACAGTCCATGGACACGGAGAAATTTGCAAACCAAGGCATCCAGCTCACCCCGGCATTTGAATTTTACTGGTCTATTCATGCACCACAGTGCAGCATTAGGTTTGGCATCATTAATATTCCTGTAGCATTTTCATAGACAGTGACTGTGCTTTAAGCCAAACAGAAGCCAAAATCCTTGGAAATCACGTTAATCTTCTAATCACTGTTCCTGAAAGGCTTGTTGGACTTAAACCAACTGTCTGAATTGTTGCTTTAGCGCAAATCTTATAACAGCCTTTATTGAATTACAGACTCTGTAGTAATTAGGCAAATAAGATCGACATCATTTGTAATTCTTGATCAATTTTTTAAAAATAGATTCCATTGAAGTAGAGCAGAGCACCTCTGAGTCCAGGCCAGATCAATTTGGGTGAGAGTTTGATTGATTTTCACTGAACTCAAAAAGGCTTCATTATTAGTTTTGGGCAAACAGTGAAGACACTAAGTAGTTTGGGTGTAAATCCTGTCCTGTTTGCTTGAAGAAGATGAATTGACACATTTTGGAGAGGTTCCTAAGAGCTGTGTAAAACTGGCCTGAGAGAGCACTACACAGTTGTTCCTTACACTTAATGCCAGGTTTACACTACATGACTGGTTGGCGACACGGGGTCATGAACTACACGAGTTTTCATTGCGGACTCCTGGCTGCTCTCCAAAAACACTTTTTGTCATAAGAACAGAACAGTCAGCGTGTGGTCTATGAGCTGGTATACAGCGTGCAGGCTATGAGCCAGCAGTACAGTTACAGTTATATTACATACTGTCACCAGCGTTATTTCATCTGTACATTACACTGATTATAGTTATAATCAATCACATTCTTCCTGCAGTGCAGTCAGATTAACAATAACAGAGAGTTTGTGTCAATGGACACGTGGTTCTCTCTCTACGTCACATGTGCCAAACTCAAGGCCCACGGGCCAAATGATTGTCTTAAAATAGGTTTACTGTATGCTGCTTAAAAACGCACATCAACCGTAAACTACATCTCCCATAATCCATTTCAACAGTATCTCACCAGTAGCTGGGCATTCAATGCGTCAGTGACGTATGCAGTGCGTCCCAGTGTAGCGGACCTGTTTGAACTCAGGTGGCCTAGCTCACCTACACCTACGAAACTTTCACTGATGACATAGTCATCCAGCTTCAAAATAAAAGACCTCCATAGTGACTAACTCAAAGGGGGAAGAAAACTTCAAATAAACCAATATTACTGCACAAAAGAAACAACAAAAATACAATATATTGTGTTACAGAATAAGGCAAATTTTACAAAATAATAAACAAATAGCAAGAGATTTTATGTGAAATGGACAAAAAAAAAAAAAAAAATATATATATATAATGTTTTTTTTTTTTCCCACACACTCGCTACACCAGCACCTTCAGTTAGAGGTGGGCGATAACAGGAATTTTGGTATCGATCCGATACCAAGTAAATACAGGGCCAGTATTGCCGATATCGATACCGTTGCTTTTTAATATTTAAGTTTCATAGATCCAGAGGATCCAAAAACAGCGCTGAGTGGACGGGCCAGGCTGAGCCCTGCATGGCTGTTTGGCTGGCACCGCTGAGCCACATGATGGTGCAACAGCAAAAGACAAGAGGGGGGAGGAGCCACGGGGGAGGGTCTTACAGACTAGTGATGGAAATTCCTGCTCTTTCTAGTGGCTCCTTAGATTGGGTTGCTTAAATCTATTTATTTATTATTTTATTTTTAATTATTATTTTTTGTATACTTTATATATTTATTGTATTATTAAATTATGTGTAAAATGAATTACTAGTGTAAAAACATACATTGTATCAAATATGTATTATTTATATGGCTTTATTTATACAAAAATAAATGATAAAATACAAAAATAAAGGCCCATCTCAAGTAAACAAACAGGTCCAATCTCTAAATGTGTATATTATTTGTAAATTTGCAACTACATGATATTAAATTTTCACGTCGTCTTTGAACTGTCTATCACATTAAAATGCGTCCAAACTAGACTACGTTTCCTGTCACTCAGTTTCCTCACCTGTCCAGCGTGTAGTCTGTCTAAAGTTCTCTGGCGGGAGACTTTCCCTCCGGTTATGTGATATCTGTGCTGTCACCACGTGTGTCTGTAACCACACCCCTCTCCGCTCCCCTCTTGCTCAGTGTGACGCAAAGAATCGGCTCACTCTCAGGAGCCGGCTCCGTCGTTCACTTTGGATCTATCCGCCCACCTCTACCTTCAGTTAGAGTTAATAACCCCAGGGCACAGGGTGGTGCCTCTTCTGATTAGCGAGTGGTCTGCATTGTTGTGTGTTTGTAGTAGTTGTGAGGAGAATTAAAGGCAGAAATAGATAGCGATAGCGATCGTGAGAGTTTTTAAGCTAAAGGAGAAACAAATAACATACCGTCACGTAACATAACGTCAGAAGAAGAAAAGTCTCTGCATGTGTTAAAGGACAGGCAGCTTTACCTCACTGTTCTGTAAAATGATGCTTCTGTCATATGTTGTGACATAGTCCTGCTCCCCTTATACTGAATACATAATAAATACAGAAACAGATATCTAACAACATAATAAGGTGTAGTTTTATTTATTTTTAATTATAATGCATTTTGTAACATTCATACTGTTAGCCAGCGACTGGTCGGCAACAGCTAGACGAGCATCTTTCAGCAGTTCACACCACACGACTGAGCAAAGCACCGAGTCATGTCCGACTCGCCTCCAAGCACAGATCTACAAAAAATTGGTCGTCGACTAAAAAACTGGGCTAAAATCATGTAATGTTAAATAGATCATGTTAAAATGGTGATAACTAGAAGGCCACAGAGAAAAGGAAACGTTTTGAGGAAAATGTCTTCGAGGTGTCAAAATGCTGTAATGCAATTCAGTTGTATTGGTTTTGGAATTAAATACAAATTTTCTGTCTAATAGTGTTATTCACTAACATTATACAAATGTTTGGGTTGAAATCTAATACAGTGGTAATCCTACTTATGAGTTTAATCCGTGCAGGAGCCGAACTCGTTAGCTGGTTTGCTCGTTAGCTGGTTTGCTCGTTAGCTGGATGCATTTTCCCCATAAGAATACATGTAAAACTGATTAATCCGTGTCAGCCGGCCAATATACAGTATACTTTAATATGCTAAATAATGTGTTTATATGGGTTTTTAAAACATAAACGAGACGACGCGGTCGGATGTGCTCGTGGCAGCAGAGCAAATACAAAATTTTTGGGTATATTTGTGTAATAAATCGTATAATTTCATATGACATATAAC
>BRDA01004698.1:102025-115961 GCA_036984385.1 Crenuchus spilurus
ACGAATGACAGGCAATGATGTGTGCTGTGACTGTGGTGCACCCGGTGAGTGACCCACAAACAGTCAGGAAGGAAGAGTGAGAGCGTGGGGGGGGGCCCTGAATGCATCAGAGGAAGAATTGAAGGAAGCTGATTTTGTAATAGAACTTAAGCTAAAACCACTTCAGCTCATTTGAGGAGCATGATGGATAGATGTAGATGTGATCTGTGTGTTTTTAGTTTGTATTTGCTAATTGTGATGCTCCTTAGTTAATAAATATACTTGATGCCGGCAGCTGTTTGGTTTCTGAAAGTCTCAGTAAATATTTAAATAATGTACTGGTGTTGTTCATTAGATTACATCTCAGTGCCGGCTGGATGTGTATATTGAGATCTATGCATGTTTGCTTCTTCTTCTGCAGGACCCACCTGGCTCTCCACCAACCTGGGAATCCTGACCTGTATAGAATGTTCTGGAATCCATCGCGAGCTTGGCGTTCATTACTCCAGAATTCAGTCTCTGACGCTGGACGTGCTCAGCACATCAGAACTGCTGGTTGGTGCTCACATTTGGTTCTATCAGTCATAAATACCTCTATTTATCCTTACACACATGCAAGGCTCTCTCGCTGACATTGGCCTGGGTCTTCAGACTCCATTTACATATTTGTCATTTTTGTGGGGACGTCTTAAAACAATTTGCCTCAAAGCGAGTCGTTCCATACAAATGCTCTGGGTCGCTGCCAGCCATGCAGAGTCATTGCAGTCATTACAGTAGAAGACAGAGCTGCTGGCCACAAAGAGAGAGGCTTGGAGATGCCCTTTGTTCTGTTTTTAAATAGTCGACTCTTTTTGGTGTGAGGCTGGGATGTTCTTTTGTTGAGAGGCAGAGTGGATGAAATGAACTGTGGGTAAATGTGTAGTGATGGGAAGAGCTGTTTGTGTTGGGAAAGGCACCACTCTAATAGTCTTGGGTTTGAGAATGGTCAGTGGTCTGGTCATCAGCTCAGGAGGTGTGTGGGTGTGTATGTCCTGCAGCTTGCCAAGAATGTGGGGAATGCTGGCTTTAATGAAATCATGGAAGCTTGCCTGAGTGCAGAAGATGCGGTCAAACCTAATCCAACCAGCGACATGTAAGTCAGTCTCTCTCTCTCTCCCTTTTCTCTGTGTCTGTCTCTATCTCTGTCTCACTCCCTCCTTCCATTTCCAGTCAAGTACTTCATTAAATTGATGTTAGTCATAATCTTAAATTATCATTTAAAATGTTTCTGTTTACATTTCTTGGAAATCATTACAATATATACAAATATTGTATATATTGTAATGTATAGTTGTAAAATAGAATTGTCTTAATAAGTGTTATATTCTAATTTGATGACTAAAGCCTGGGTTATTTTTCTGGGTTATATTGAGATATACAGACTCATTCAAAAAAATTAGAATATCATGGAAAAGTGTATTAATTTTCATAATATAATTCAAAAAGTTAAACTTTCATAGATTATAGATTCAGGGCCCACAGTTTCAAATAAAATAAAATCAACTCTAGTGTCACATCACCTTTCACTGATGTGAAGGCGAATTAAAAACTTGGGTGCACAGTCCCTGCAATTTTAAGTACAACAAAAGGTTTTAGAAGAAATTATAATAATGATACAAAAAAACCCACAAATTTACAATGAGCAGCAAATATATTTAAAGAGTGCAAATTTACACATTACTACCCCCCCCCCCAAATAAATAAATAAATAAATAAATAATAAATTAAAAATATTGCACGTTGCAGCAGTATTGCACATTGTTGCTATGGTGTCCTGTAAGTGAGTTAGAGGCTATGATATATTAGAAGTTATTTTATATACAGTTTTTATATACAGGATGATTGTACAGAATGGGAGGATGTGCAGGTGTCAGTCTGTGTTGAGTGTGAATGTGGTTCGATTGTCCTTGACGGGCATTTAAATGATTTCACGTATTTATTTATTTTCACATAATTTAGGCTTCCAGCTCATAAAACCCACAAAAACAGGATTAAAAAAAATTAGAATACTGTTTAGAAATCAGCCCAAATTTTGCAGTTTAGTAGATGATTAGTGTGTCACACTCAGTTATTATTCTACACACCACATTATTCTAATTTTTTGGAATCTTGTTTTGTGGGTTTTATGAGCTGGGATCCCAAATTATGTGAAAATAAACAAATAAATACTTGAAATCATTTAAATTGGGGAATCTATAATCTATGAAAGTTAAACTTTTTGAATGGAATGATGGAAACTAATCAACTTTTCCATGATATTCTAATTTTTTGGAACGGGTCTGTATTTTATAAGATTATTTCATGTTATATGCAAAAATATATATTTAATTCAAGCTTGTTGATTGGTCTGGCATTGTACAGGTTGACTAGCAAGCTAGTTAAGTTAAAATTAGAACAAGTTGTACCTATTATGTATAAATGGTTAAAAACTGGGTCTTACAAAAGGAAGATTCTAAAACTGGACCATGTGCAAGTGAAGTCACTGTCATCTCTCTCACTGAGAAACATGAGAATATCAAGCATAACCCAAACTGAAGGAAATATAGCAGTGCGTACCTAGTGCTCAGTTAAATTCTGAGTTATGTGGGTCCAGTCGATTAAAATTTCTGGTGTGAGGTGGAACATTTTGTGGTGGGTACACAAGTAACAAAAGTTTGGGAATCCCTGGTGTATTAATGTGATTATCCAGTTTGTGGTTTAGTCATAAAATTAGTTCAAAAAGCTAACAGAGCTAATCTAGCCAAACACAGTGGACACAGGTGCCATGAATGTATCTCAAAGCATATACTGATGTTTAATGTCCAGCCTGTTTAAATAAAATATACATTATTACTCGCCATGTTTCAGTTTGTATGCATTGTTGTACAGTGGAAATATAATTCATTTAAAATTAGATTTTTAAAAATGTGATTAGATTAGAACTTTTTGCCAATGTGACTCACACACAATGGAATTTGTCCTCCGCATTTAACCCATCCATGCTGTGAAACACACTAGTGAATACACTAGGCAGTGAGAACGGTGCCCGGGATGCAGTTGGGGTTTAGGTGTCTTGCTCAAAGGCACTTCAGTCATGACCTGTCTGGGCAACCGGCGACCTTCTGGTCATAAGATTTGATCCCTTAACCTACAGGCCACGGCTGCCTCAATATGAACATGGATGTAAGAAAACAGTGTGAAATTGACTTGCCTGACTTGTAAATTTATTTCCCCATCAAAAATCCCACACAGTGTTAATTATATTAGGTAGATTTAGCAACAAACGAGCTCAGAATATTAGAAATTCCACATTGAAATGTTTACTTAACGTAAAGAAAAACTGGTATTTTCTACCAAAAAAAAAAAAAAATTTAATTAATTAATTAATTAAAAATAAATAAATTAATTAATTAATTAAAAATAAATAAATTAATAAATTAATAAATTAAAAATAAATAAATAAATAAATAATAATAATAATAATAATAATAAAGATAAAGAAACTTTCTCGAGTCTGTTGGAAAAGCATCCCATGTGACAGTACTGGCATAGCTGCTGTTACATATAAGATTGTTTGCATCCATTTGAAGCACTTTTTTTCAGCATAAAATTGTATTATTTCAGTTTTAATATCATAACTATTATTTTATTAATGTAGAAATAGTAAAGTACATTTTACTGGGATTATGTGACTGTTTTTATGAGTGTATCTGAAGTTTCACTAGTGTTCTGCTGTCCTCTGTCTCTCAGGCAGGCCAGGAAAGACTTCATCACAGCCAAATACACAGAGAAGCGCTTTGCTCGTAAGAAATGTCCTGATGCTGCATCCAAACTGCACACGCTGTGTGATGCAGTGAAGGCCCGTGACATTTTCTCTCTCATTCAGGTCTACGCTGAGGGGGTGGACCTGATGGAGCCTATTCCACTGGCCAATGGACATGTGAGTCTAGTCCCAGCTGCTCTATGATTGGCTAAGACAATTCCTCGTCCAAGGAACCAAAACCCAGATTAAACAGGCTTTGTGTATTTCCACATTTTTCCACTTACCTCAGCTGTAGTTGCTCAGCCAAGACTTGCTTTGCATCCATATTTTTGTTCAGAACTTGAGCTGTGGGGCTAACATTGCTAATAAACACTAGAACTCAGTCGTCACCTAAATAGTTCAGTAATTCCCATCAACCTACATCACCAGAACTAAACTGACTGATTGTGTGGTTAGATGGCGGGACTGGGTATCATTCACACATTTCAAGTCCTCCTGAGCTAAACACCATCACACATCAGCTACTAACACGTCTGTTTTACCTGCTTTACTCAAATCAGTCTCACTAATACAGGGTTGCCAGATCCCTCAAATCTCCTACTGATTTTGTAACAGAAAGTCACACGACATAAACAGAAACAAAGCCAAAATTTAAAGTGACATACATTTAAATTAACTATAAAACATAAATCTTCAAAATCTTACTTTCTTAATGTCTTCTTTTATTTAGTACAAAAACCCTGCAAACTGCCACCTTTGAAGTTTTACCAGAGACTGTATTTTTGCAAATCTGTCAACCCTGCACAAATGTGATGCTTTTAGATGTTGATGATGAAGGCGACGTGTATACACGTACCAATGTGCACATGAGGACCGTTTCAGGGACAGATTGGTTCACATTACAGATACAGCTTACATTTCTGAATGTGAACCATCAAGATCAGTTCTTATAATTTTATAATATTTATATATAAATATATATAACAGTAAAAATTTATAAGTGATACACTAAGTCAATTTTTTTTATACTGCAGCCAGATTAATTTTTTAAAATGTTTATTTAAAAAAATGAAGTGTATTAAATGTAAATAAAAATGTAATTAATTTAAAATATTGATTAAAATCTTTTTGAAATTTGTAGTAAGTACTTGTAGAACGTTCTAGGCGAAAGAGTGACAGCATCTCTCTTTTTGCGGTTTCACTGATGAAGTCTTTGACTTGTTTTCTGTTATTACAGGAACATGGAGAGACGGCACTGCACCTGGCTGTAAGGCTGGTGGACAGAACCTCGCTCCACATTGTGGACTTCCTCACTCAGAACAGGCAAGAACCTCAGAAGCAGTTTAAACACACTTGTGCTGTGTTTTCTTCTGTCTCTGCTGATCAAGCGCTGAGCTGTGTAACACAGGTTGCTGAAGTTGTGCTTATTTTTGCACGTGTGTGCAGATACAGCCTTTTTAACCCACTTAAAGTGACTTGAAGTGTGTTTTGCCCCCAGATTAGTGTTTGAAAAGACTCTAAATGGTATGTCTAGGAAAGTGGCTGAGCTGTGTTTTGTTTTTTTTATAGTTTGAATCTGGACAAGCAGACGGTGAAGGGCAGCACAGCACTGCATTACTGCTGCCTCACGGACAACAGCGAGTGTCTAAAGCTGCTCCTCAGAGGCAAGGCTTCCATAGACATTGGTAAGAGACCATCCAGCTATTGCCTTCCTTTAAAGCAGGGATACTCATTGTGCGGCTCCCGAGCCACATGCGGCTCGCCGTGCTTTATTGGTGGCTCTCGTGATTACGAAAGGTTACGAAAGTACTCAGCACAGCCAAAGTATTTTAAAAGCATTATACAGAGACATATACTGTAATGCGCTTTACATTCCAAGCACTTGCCCTCTCATTTTGCCTCAATTAAAGTTGGTTCCAAATCGGGGATACTGTGAAACCTGGCAACACAGGCACTGTTTTCAACAGCAGGCTGCACGAGACTCTGCTGTTGCCAGGTTCACGGTTTAACACTTATAAAAGAACTAATAAAACACTCATGTTACCATATTATTAATCACTTTAAGATAAACAGCAATAATGATAATAAATCCTTTATAAACAAAATACTAAGTCGTACACAGTTGTTTTGCCATTCACTTCAAACGTGTGACAGACACATTCTGGGCTAGTTTAAGCTTCTAAAGGGCGGGTTTAGGCTGGATATTTTAGTTGGACCTGGCAACCCTGCAGCAGGGTGGCTACATGGCAGCAGCGATTCTATAAGCTAGCTAGAGCAATATATTCAGTGCGCAATGGTTTAGTCCATAGGTGGGTTGTTTATTTTTACATTATTTGAGTGACGTGGGGTGATATTTTGGCTCTCTCCTTGACTTTGATCTGTCAATATGGCTCTTTTGAAAAAAATAGTGAGGATCACTGCTTTAAAGAGATAGTTTAGCCAAAAATCTCATTTGTACAGTTTCCCCCTTTCTCTCAAATATAGTTGATTAGTCCAGACACAGAATAATTTGGTGTCCAAGCCCATACAGGACAACATTATGGACATCAAATACATTATATTGCCTAAAAAGTGGACACCTGACTCTGAAATTAAGGCTATTTTTTAGAGATTTTGTCCCATTTTGCTGCAGTAACAGTCTTTGCTCTTATGGGAAGGCTTTACATTAGATGTTGGAACATTGCTGTGTGGATTTGATTGTATTCAGCAATGATAGTGATTCAGGATGATCATCATTCTAACCCATCCCAATGATGTTGGATGCAGAACCACAGCAGCACAGCTCAATGAGGGACTTTAGCCAACACGCTTGCCAACACACCAGCAGCCATAACACCTGCACAACATCAAATGCAAATCCACTAAAACTAAGCAAGTCTGGGTCTGGTTAGTACTCGGATTGGAGAACCTGGAAGTGGTGTTAGCAGGGACAGCAGGAGACACTTTTCCTGTGTTGTAACCCAAGGCACCAGCGCTGTCACAGGGACACTGTACTGCATAAATCTGTCAGACGAGACAAAGGTCCTGATTTCTGATGTCAGTAAAAGACCGCTGGGCATTTCCTCAAAAAGAGCAGAGGTGTTGGCACTGCTCTGCTGGAGCAGTGGCACTGATTTCCCACTCCTAATCATCCTTATTGTCAAAAACTGGCTTAGCCTGTCATCAGCTTGCAGCGTGAGCTACTGTGTGATAAGAGTTCTGGTGCGAATTGGCTGCTGTCACATCATCCAGGTGGGGGCTGCTCATTGGATGTAGTTGAGGTGGCTCTTTATAGTCTGTCTCAAATGTCAGAGTACTTTAAGTGTCTAGAACCGTGCTATAGAAATGTAATTAAGTTGTCATTGGCATAATGACCTTAGGCTCTTGTGCAGTTCATTTTCCTTTCCTGTTAAGATAAGAAGAGATTCTCGTCTTTCTACTGGAGTTTTCCCGGATGCTTTATTTTGTTGTACTGTATCCTTCCACATTCCTGTGCCTGGCAGAGGGCTGTTTTGACTTGACTCAATGCTGGATGTGGTGATAAGAGTGTGGATCTGTAACTGGCAGTGGTCCTAGTGTTGTGTACATGAATGATGCTTATTAATACTCTTCTACAAACCAGGCAGCTACATCAGAACAATGGGTGGCATAGTGAGTGAGTGAGTGAGTGTGTGTGTGTGAGGGAGGGAGGGAGGGAGGGGGCAGATTGCCCATACTGAAATTTCAAAATATATTAAAATGCCTGTTTACATTACAGCTAAACTGTTTTCTGTCACATTTGATAAACACATTTACTTTATATGTTATCTTTATACATTGTCTTAATACACCGCTGGCCATTAATATAAAACCATGAAATATCAAAGCAATATTTATGTAGTAGGTAGCTTGGTGGTTAGCACATTTGCCTCTCAGGGCTACAGTACTGACCACATTCAAGTTTATTCCTTCATTGGACTTTACTGGCTATTATTATTATTGTAATAATAATAATAATAATAATAATAATTATTATTATTATTATTATTGTAATAATAATAACAATAATAATAATAATAACTAATTATTATTCTTATTGTAATTATTATTATTGTTATTATTGTAGTAATGATAATAATGATGATAATAATAATAGTAATAATAATAATAATAATTATTATTATTATTATCATTGTAATTACTATCATTATTATTGTTGTTCCTGTTTCACTACTGTCACTATATCAGTACCTGAACACTACAACAGCATCATAAGATTATGTGATTTATAAAGAAATTATAATTAGTTGACCAGAGGAGGATGGGTCCCCCATGTAAGTCCGGTTCTTCCCAAGGTTTCTTCCTCCAGCTCTGAGGAAGTTTTTCCTTGCCCCTGTCACCGTTGGCTTGCTCACTGGGGATTTGATGTTGTGTTATTACTGACCCTGTAAATCTGCTTTGTGACATCAGCTGTAAAAAACTTTATAAATAAATTTGACTTGACTTGACTGAGGTCTTGGGTTTAAGTCCCCATCTGGATGTTCTCCTCGTCTCTGCAGGGGTTTCCTCTGGGGGATTAATTAAATAAGATGATGGATGGATATTTGTGACGATTGTTCATCATACAGAGCTATGTATAGAAATACAGCTCAGTCAGGCTTGCCAGTATAGCCACTATTATATGTTTTGAGTGGAAAAGACACTGGATGCCTGTTTGTGGAACACTATGCCTCATCCATGGTAGGCACTGCTGGTGTCTGGTGTGCCAGATGTTGCAAGACCACATCTTGAAATGACTCTGTGGGTGACAAATCAGGACCACATGTGGTTTAGCATTGTCCTGTTAAAATATGACACCAGGTGACCTCAGGAGATAAGGTACCACCTCAGGCTTCAGCACCTCTGTGTGTTTCAGTGACTGGTCAGAGTACTGAGTAGTGACCAGGAGTGAACCCCAATCTGCCCCCAAACTATAAAGCATGAAACTGGTATGGTGCTGTAAAAAGCATGCTAATATGAGCTTTCATAACTACATACATTGATTCAAGTGTAATACCTTCTTATTTGTGCCGGTGACCGATACGAGACATCAATAAAAAATCCTGTTGATTCCTCACTAATGTTAAGCTTGAGTTTAAATGTAGGCGTATAATTTATGTAGAATTCTACCTAATTCAATGAAAAACTCTATTGAGTATAGCAAAACAAGAGTGTTTACGTCTGTTTAACTGTGAATATGTGCATGCAGCCTTCCTGGCTTGACTGATCATCATGTGCTGAGGCCCTTGAATTTGTCCTTCCTGTTTAGCACTTTTGGCCACAAGAAGTGAGTCCAGACATAGAAAGTGAAGGAAATCCTTTTTGTGGCTCACCAGTGTGGTTGATTCTCTAAAACTAATGATGTATGACGGTGTTGTTTATGTGACAGCAGCTCTGCTCTATTATGTTGGCAGCTAACGAGGCAGGAGAGACCCCACTTGACATCGCCAGGAGACTCAAACATCTGCAGTGTGAGGAGCTGGTGAGCTTCAGTTCACTATACCCACAAGCACTTATTGAAAAAGATTCACTTCTAAAGAGTAAACTGTGGACGATAGAGCTAGACAGATGTAGAACATGTTCTACAGACCTCTATTCACCAGACTTGCTTACAGGAGCTCTGTACAGATCTGTAACCTGTAACACCATCTTGTTTCTGTCTGTAGCTGAACCAAGCACTGGCTGGCAAGTTTAATGCACACGTGCATGTGGAGTACGAGTGGCGGCTACAGCATGAAGATCTTGATGAAAGCGATGAAGATTTGGATGAGAAGGTACGATTTATTTTCTAAACTACTGACAATATTTCTCCTAAATTTTAAACACAAATACAGTGGTACCTTGAGATACGAGCAGACCAACATACACATTTTTTAAGATACGAGCTGCGACTCCGTCCGTATTTTTATTCGAGAGCCGAGCGAAATTTCAAGATACGAGTGGCTGCTGCACAATTTAAAAATGATACAGCGAGAATTCCCCAAAAATTATTTTAAACTAATATTTATTGAAATCGGAAATTGAAATATTTTGTTATGCATTGGTAAAGTGTATATGTGTGTTTCTTAATTCAAAACATGTCTTTTTGTCCAAAATTTAGGATGGTTTGGGGCTGAAACGGATTAAATCTATTTGTTATTTTAAATGGGAGAAATTTGTTTGATATACGAATTGACTGACTGGCTCTGTTACAGAACAAATTAAACTCATATCTCAAGGTAACACTGTATTTGTTACCTCAAGAAGTTCAGAAATCAGTATTTGCTCATGCTCTCCACCAGTCTTTCACATTTTTGGGTGTCTTTATGCCAATTCTCATGAAGACGTTCAAGCAGTTTGGCTTTGTTTGATGATTTGGACCACCCATCTTCCTCTTGATCACATTCCAGAGGTTTTCAGTGATATTCAGGTCTGGAGGTTTGGAGTTGACCTAATTGACCTCAATTAAAAAAAAAAACATTTCTTTTTTTGTCATTTTGTTTTTGCTTTGTAAATGTTGTGATGTGACTCCGTGGGCCACCATAGGTTACCCCCATGAAAAGAAAACATGAATCATATATAGATACAGTGGTAACCCTACTTACGAGTTTAATCCGTGCAGGAGCCGAGCTCGTTAGCTGTTTTGCTCGTTAGCTGGATGCATTTTCCCCATAAGAATACATGTAAAACTGATTAATCCGTGTCAGCCGGCCAATATACAGTATACTTTAATATGCTAAATAATGTGTTTATATGGGTTTTTAAAACATAAACGAGACGACGACGGTGCTCGTGTAGGCTGGCGGCTAAGGAGGACAGGAGGACGGGCGTACGTGTATGGCATGGTTACACTTATCATATGAAAAGTAAAAGTAAAATGTATCTAACTTTCTTGTTCACTACCTTTTGCTGTCTTTGTGTCACTTTCACTAGCACTTTCACTTTCACTGGACAGCGGTCAAAGGTAATGACTGACCTCTTCTTCTACACTAGCATCTAGGAGATGCTACGACCACAGCGCCCCTAGCGGTTGGCATACTTGAACTAATTTACGCTACTCGTTACTTGGAATTTTATTCGTTACCTGGACCAAAAATATTCCGAGATCTCGACTCGTTACCTGGAATTCTTGTTAGTGGGGATGCTTGTAAGTAGGGGTACCACTGTATTGTTGTAAGGGCTCATGTAAAATCATGTTTCTTGGCAGTATGTGTGTTGTTTCTTCAACACACTTTGATTTAACATAATGAAGTATTGATTAACCAAACCAGGTATTAGATGAAAACTGCCACAAGGACAGGCAGGGAAAGGGTTAAAGTAACATATTCACACACAGAAAATCACTTCTCAATATACTTAAATGTAATGCACTGAAATGCACTGAAAATGTAATTTACATATACAAATATGCTTCAAGCTTGTATACTTCGCACTCACTGTCCTCAAATTGTGTTCTTCTGTATTCAAAAGATGCTGATGATCAAAAGCAAAACTAGCCCCATATAAGTTTAGAGCAGATCTTGTGATGTTTCTTTTAGAAGATAATATCGTGGAAGCTTAGTTTGATGTTTGTGACTTTTCTTTTGACCACAGCCCAGTCCCCTGAGACGAGATGAGCGTCCGGTCAGCTGTTACACCCCAGGCAGTTCAGTACTGCAGCCCAGCCTGGCCAGCTTGACCAAGGACAAGCGGTGCTACGTACCCAACCTGGTCAACAACGAGACATATGGGACCATCCTGAACACCAGCCCTTCCACTGGAGTCCCACTGTCCACCTCTGCTCCTCCACTGCCTCCCCGCAATATAGGTATCCAATATTTCACTCACTTATACTGTAATCTTAGTCTGCAATTTACAGTACACTCAGTCTAAATAAAGAAATCTAAAGCCTTTCATTTTTACACAAAGAAAGATGAAGGACATTTGCTGCTGATGCTATTATAACCTGACAGTCTTTCAGCAACACCTCTCATTTTGCTGGCTGCTGTATTAATAGCCCTCCTGTGTGATCTCAAAATATGAGAACTCTCACTTGACCTGTCCCTGAATCCTCACCTCTGACAGTTACAGCTCCTTAATGATCTGTGCATGAAGACTCTGACCTATTTGAGTTGCTCTGGGGTGTTATTTTTCATCAGGAGTGCTAATCTAGGATCGGTTGCAGCCTTTCATATCTTAGTCAGTAATATCAGATAGACAGTAGGATCAAATCTGGACACATCCTACCTCACGCTTCTTCCATAGAGCTGCAGAATTTGTGGATTTTATTACAGCTGTCAAATGGCTAGAGGAAATTAATTTAATGGCTGACCCCAAACTTATGAGTGGTAGTGTACTAGGGTTGAGCCGGATGCTAGTTTCAGATGAGTATCCGGTATGGATAAAGCATTTTTAACGAGTATGAGCATGATACGAGTAAAACCCGTCAATATCCGTGCTCGTCCTGAATGAAAATCCTCATTGGGTAACTGACTGTCTTCACGATCTATGATTGGTCAGTCACACCGAGCGCCCGCCCCTCCCTACACAGACACATCTCTGCAGCCAGAGCTGTGCACACACACATAGACAGTGACTGGCTGATCTCTCTGTGCTTGGCTTCACTCTAGCTCACGTTGCTCTCTTCAGAGGAAGAGGAAGTTGAGTATGACAACTCTTGTTCATGCATGCTTAGTAGTTCATAATTTCCTACTGTGTGAGTTGTATTCATTCACGCACTTAAAAATATTCATGTTCTGATTTTCTAAAAAGAAACTTGTTCTGTAAATAGTTCTTTTAATTTTATGATCAAAAACATTGATTTGAATCTGAATTTTGAGGAAATTCTGTAAAGTTTTCAAATAAACAACATATAGCAACTTCTGATCAATCCATATCAATTTCAGACTTAAAATAATGTACAGATTTAAGCCCCACCTACTTTTGGTTAAACCAAGCCCAATTCAGGTTTAGGCCCCGCCCACTCCGAGTACAGATCATTTTAGATGGTTGAACAGATACAGATAGTGGTGTGGTTATTTTGGATTGAATTTTTTTCGGTGAAAGATATTTTTTGGCTACTTTTGTTCAGACACTTGCCCTCCATTAGAAAATAAACTGAAAGAATTCTAAAATCATGCACAGAATATAAAATGGTAATAAAATACGTCTTTCCTCAGTGTTGAGCACTGCTTTTTTCTCTTGGCAGCAGCAGTAGCCATAATAGGATTTAACATTTTTGTAAGTAGATTAAAGAAAGGTTTAGAAATGTTTAAACTGTTTAGAACGCCGTGTGGTCAGCTACAGTTCTATTCTAAACTAAATTTGGGTTAATGACAAAAGTGTGTAACTATTGTTGAACTTTTCATTTAACCATTATACACTCTTAATTGAAAATAAATGTATACATCTTATACAGGGGACAAATGTAAATATAGCATTTTTTACACACCAGGGTTCACGATTTCTGTTTATTTTCTGAATTTAAATCTTTTTTAAATTCTGCTAATAAAAATGAAATTGTGCATTCAAATGTAACTAATTTGTAGAGGATAATTTATTGTCTCTAATTGTATATGCTGAGCATACTAGCATGAAAACATATATTGAAAAAAAGTAAAATATTCTACTACATAATAAGAATGATTATTTCTGGTGTGCATCGTGTTGGTAAACTAAGGCCTTGCCTACCAGCCTGCTAACTAGTTGGCTAATGGAAATTTCACCACACTTTGCTTGACAATAATGATTACTCATGATGGTTAAAGTGGATGCCTGGAAATGCAAATGAAGCAAACTGCACAGTATGTCCAAAGTGTGTGAACCTTGGGCCAACGACAAAAAAGGTAGTAGAATAGTCATAAAGGGGACATATTATGAAAAAAATTACCTTTTCAATATTTTTACACCTAAATTTGGGTACTTGAAGTGTCTACCAAACCCAAGGGCGTAACTTTGGGTCCAACATTGGGGGGGTTGAGCTGTCTGCCTATTTATTTATTTATTTATTTATTTATTTATTTATTAAATCATTTACTTTTCTAAAAGGATTCAGGAGATTTTGGTTTAACCATATTAGAAATACATTGTAATGCTTTTACTATGTATTTATTTAACTTGCTTTGCATTTACTCTGCACCTTAAACAATTAAGACATTTCTCACATTTCTTCCAACAGTAACAAATATTTTACACTTTTAGAATCTATTATATGACACACCT